>PVHY01012726.1:31955-43612 GCA_004024945.1 Uropsilus gracilis | reverse complement strand
TTTTGGGGCAATCTGGGAAAGGACTTTGGACAATACTGAGAAAGGGTTTGGACAATGTTGAAGTATTCTGAGTCTTACATGTTTCTTTTGTAGTTAATAGGATAATTAAAAATCACTTTGTTAAAAATAAATTAGTCTGCACTGCACTGATAGTCTTGCACTGGTTTGATATTTTGGTTGAGAAGGCTGGGGATGGTCGTAAGGACCCACGAGTGGAAAGTTTAAACTGTGTTTTAAAGTTTTCTTTCCTGCAGTTTTTAGAGCTGAAAGCAGAGAGCAGTTGGCTGGCTTTTGCATATCAATGGTAAAGGTGATCAGTAAAAATGCTAATGAAGAGTGTGTAGCCTGCTTTGTAGAGAGTAGCAGGCAAATAAGAGTATCCAATTAAGGTTAAAGGTAATTGTAAAGGAACTGCTTGTAGCCTGCTTTGTAGAGAAAAGCAGGCAGATAGGGGTAAACAGTTAAATAAAGACAGAAAGTCTTCATTTTACCCACTTTCAGTACTGCTCAGGGCTATTCATTGATGGTGAGAATCTAGCTTCAGTCAGTCTAAGGGAGAGTTATTTAGGTCTAATCACAAATGGCAAATTAGGTAAGAGGGATATTCTGAGGCTCCTTTGCATGAGGACCCAGGAAAATTCTGTGATAGCTCACTGAGGAAAAATGGAGTTATGAATAATACATTTGATTAAGTAAGAGAACCTTTGTACTTGGTTCTGTGAGATGGGGCAGTGGAGGCGTGGAGAGTTTCTGAATACTGCATAGAATCTGTCTCTTGGTTTGGTTCCCTACTCAGCCCCACTGAATGAATATGTGTATCCTAGGCTGTTGCCCGCCTTCATAGCACCAATGTGCAAACTAAGAAATAGAATCCCTTTACCAATGGATGGTCAGTACTAGATGGGCTAACAGCCCTGACTCAAATATTTCTTTGGGCACAAATCTACATCCATATACATCACTCAATGATTGCCTTATTTAGGGAGATAAAAAGTTATACTTCAAAAAAAAAGTAACTTCATGAAATGTAAAATATTGACCCCATCAGCAACAGAATGTAGGAATGCTTTGCTAGAAGCTAAGGAGAGAGTGGCATTGTCTCTTACTTTTAACAGGGAAACTGTGTTGTTTTGACAAGTTTAGAGGCCTCAGTGACTCAACAGGGGCAGAAGATGGTGGTACCTAGCAGACACAGTCAAATGTGGCAGGTACATAGTGGCAAATTGTGGGTGAGCAACAGTCATACTGGTGCTCAATGATCCCTGCAGAATGTAGGAAGTGTTCCACAGACTCAGCAGGCACCACCAAGCTAAGGCTCTTGGTGGTTCTTAGAGAGATCTCAGTAGACAAGTGGTGAAGTTAAACAGGAAGGATGTGCATGCACATCTGTGGAAACAGCCCTAGGGGCTCCTAGATACTCCTGCCAGGAGCAGAATGAGGGGAGACCCTACATAAGAACCTAGAGGTTTTACCTTAACAAAAAAGGGGGTGGAGAACATTAGTGAAATCTGACTTGTTGCTGTAGTGTCAGCCCATCTGTTTCCTTAATCTGGTGGGAAGGTTGAAGCAACTCAGGTTGTACAAATAAAACTTTCATACAACTTGATATAGTTTATCCTCCTTGTTTTGTTGGAAGTAAAACATTAAAAGGATTTTAAGAAATGATGTGAACTGGTGTCATTTCTATAGAAATGTTATACATTTTTTACTGTGAAAGAAAAATTTGATAGACATTTATATTTTTGTACATGCCACATCCAAATAATCCCACAACTAGTTTTTAATAAAAGAAGGCATGGTTCTCCACACATCATAAATAACTTTAATAAAAGCAAGCTAGTTGAACAGGTGCAAATTGACAAGTCGGTGATGGCTGGTGATGGGGAGGCGTCATTGCAAAAATAATAGATTTTAGAATTTAATTGGTTGGTCAAATTCAGTGAAGAAGAAAATGACTTTGATGAGGTGAGGAAATCACCTGGAAATGTTCTTTTGGTATTTGATTTAGCAATTAATTTTGCAGAGAGATGGAGTGATGCAGTACAACTACACAACCATCCTTGATTTTTATGTAAATGGGAGGCAAGATTATAGTCCAGATGATTATAGTCCCAAAATAAGTGTTTTGAATGAATTGGTCTTTTATGGGATACAAACAGGAAACAGCTTTATTCTCTCTCACCCTCTTCTTTAAAGCCTCTTTGTGAAGGTCTCACATCCTGGGGAGGAGCCTTGGGGTCCTGAGCTCTCCTGAGCGGAGGGCACAGGATGGGAAGCAGGAAAGGTCTGCTCTTTTGGGGAGCAAGCTGGGGTGACTTAGAGCCCCATATGTGAACCTGGGGTTCTACCCCACCTCCTTCAGGTTGGGGGGGGGGAGGACTGGCAATCTATTGGGTCACAGGCTGGGAGGAGCTCCCCCTTTGGTTCATGTGGTTCAGTCCCACCTCAGACAGTTCTCATCATGAACAAGAAAAGCAACAGCCCAGATGCAAATATACTACAGGAGATACAGAAATAAATAAAGGCCCTGAACACACCCATTACCTGCCTCCAAAAAGCATGGTCCAAAAAGAGTATGGGTGGAACTCCTAGATAGAATTCCTAGATAGACATGTCACCAAGTAACACCTACAATATTCCTGGTACTGAGGGCTAAATTGGATGGGGATCCAGAGACATGTTCAATTGTGAGCAAGGAGCTCCTTTTCCCCAATGGGGGAGGAAAGCCACAGGGAAGTGGCAGTGGCCCCATGGAAAACAGCAAACCATGAGAGAGACGATGAGAAAGAGACCAACCATCTGCTGAGGTCTGTCCCCACCAGGGAACTTACCCACTGCCAGACACTGCGAGATGATCCCCCAATGCCAGATGCTAGAGCTGTATGGCTAAGATGCAGCACCACAGGACAGTCATTGGAATGAATGGAAGAGACAGCCAACATGAACAAGGAAATCCTGAAACTAGAGACCATAAGGGTCCAGAGAAAAAGAGATTGTCTCTACCATAACAGGAAATGCCACACTGAAGAATCCTGGAGAGCCACTGTACACACCTGCCCTGCAGGAGGTTTTCTGACATGCTCAGATGGAACGCCTGCCCCGAAGCTATTCCTGGACATCTGGTCAGCCTGGTCTGCAGTTCCCCAGGAACTGTCCTTCAACCTGGAGGACACCACTTCAGAAAAAAAATGAACACCACCACCAACAGATCAATCGTCAACCAACAATTGGCAATGATAAAGGAACTAGAATGACTGGAGGGGGAAGGGAATAGGGAAAGGGGAGGGGGCAGGACCTATTCCTTGTAAGGCCCCAAATCTGCTGCAAATGTCTCCTTTACCCCAACTCAGACCTCGGCACCGGTGATGAGTGGCCTCCACATAGTCTGTCTTCCTTATTCTCTTTACCTTCGCCCTAGATGCTTTTTCTGACCCCTGATGGTCAGACACAGGGAGTGCATCAGAGAAATAATTAAGGAAATAGATGCAACCTTTCGATACTGGTGTATTCCATCATTATGGCTCTCCTGAGCTCTTAGCCCCAGACTTGAATGTCCTACCCATTCTACTTAGGTACTCTCTGTTGCAGTCTCCAGATCCTCTAGACACACTTCTGAATTTGAACTCAAGGTGATTCCAGGTGACTGCCTTCACAGATCCATTAGGCCCATGGCAGAGCTCTGCCCTCTTGCTCTGCCAAGGAGGCAGTGCAATTTCCCTGTGAGTAACCTTTAACTTTTTCTTTGTTTGATATCTCCAAGTGCGTTCTTCGAAGTCCTTTGAATTTTTTTTTTTTTTCAGGAGCAGTCACAATAGAAGACTTCATTCTCCCTCAGGTCTCACATACTTCAGAGGACTGTGTGAAGTCATTGAGTGACTCTTACTAATCTTTTCACTTGGCTGCGTGTAAGGGAGTTTAGCCTGGTATTTTTTCTGACACCTTCATTTGCCAACACATACTCATTTATGTAGGGAGATGAGGATTACTCCTGCTGGCTAAACTCTTTTCACAATTGCAGCCAGTCTTTCAGAGGTTGTGTGATGTCATGCTCCAGGACAGAATACATATCATGCTGAGTTTGAGAAGGTAAGTTTTAGAACATTTTCTAGACCCTGCATTTGTGATAAGAGTAGAAAGTGATAATGAAGATTGATGATGATCATGATGTTAAGTCATCAAAACTCTGGCTAGTACATTTGATTAGAAAGGGGTGACCCAGTTACTTACTGTGTATTATTCAGCACCACCAAATCCATTCTCTGTTCTTCTTCACCAGGGAGATGGATAATTACAGACTCTAATATTCATGTTCTTTTGCTCTCTGGTTTCTTGTTGAATTTTATTAATAGCAAGTACTTGTAGGAGATTGTAAGGTGAGAAGAGGAAGAAGACGGGATATTATCCTTTGTGATCTCCTTTAATAATGGTTTCCATCTGTTTCAAGTCCCTAGATTCTCTTTTGGTTTTCTGATTCTGCTATGCATCTATAAATAGCCCGTTAAACACTTCTCTTAAATTACTCTTTTGATTATCTGTTTGCTGCCAAGAACATATATTTACGTATGCTTTTGTGTGAATATTTTTTTCTGTAAAAATTGATGAAATATGGAAACATTAAAAATGTTTGAGGCATTTCAAAAGATGAACTCTGGCATCGACCTGAACTGTCTGGGTTCAAATCTTAGCTCTGCTTCTTCCTACTTTTGTGGTCTGAACAAATCAAATTTTCTCATATAAAATGAAAACAATGACATTACCTATTTCAGATTTTTTAAATAATGGTTAAATATCCAAATTCATATAAAAAGTTGGTGCAATAACTCACAACAAAGGTTTATGAGCATTATAATAACTAGCTCTGGTGTTATTTTTGGGAAGAATTCTTTATTCTTTCTTGAAACAATGCAAGGTATGAGAGAAGTCAAAGTCATGACCTCATCTTAAACCAAATAATCAACTGGAATTTTTGAAAGTTTCTGGATCTACAAGCCACAGAATCTGATGGGCTTCCAGTAGGATAAATTCAAGGTAATGAAGGAGAAATTAAAATCAGTGTAATAATTTGGAGAAGCTCACAGGTCAAAGGGAAGACTGGAGGACCAAGCTTTGATAGTCAGGAATGTAGTGACTCCTGATGGAAGACAACTTTGTATCCCTGGAACATTTTACCTGACTACTGCCCTGAAATGAATACTCTCTTATAATTTCTTGTGTCATTGAATCACTTAACCCGAGAGTCAGGTCTCCAGAAGAGATTGTTTGGTTATTGAAGGCACACCTGTGATACTTGCCTTTGTGAGTCAACTTGACTAAACTATGATAATCAGGTTAATAAAGCTTCAGATTTGCTCTTGTGGTCTTCTGAAGAAAGTGTTTTCCTAGCAGATTAAATATAAAAATCCTGTCTGAGTTCCTAACATTTGAATTTAATATTGCATCAGTTTTTAATCTGGATCTTCAGGTGTGAGCTTGTCTTATGCAATCCTACAATTGTGTACATTGCAATAATGATTCCATAATAGTGGTAATTAGAAAGTTAGATAATGATTAGATAATTGAAGTGAGGACTGAAATTTAGGAATAATATGGCAGATTTTACTCAGAGAATTACTCTGTCAGAAACAAGTTTGAGTGAGATTTTATGTTTAGTATATGAAAGAAGGGAAAATTTTTCTTATGTCAAGCAGTACAGTGATGAAATAATACATTACATTTTGACATGGTTTCTGGTTTTCATTTGCAGACTTTAAAGTATCAAAACTTTTTCAGCTGTTCTAACTTAGAAACTGTTGTTTCCTATACATTGAAGGCGGTATAAGATCAGGTTAGTAAAATGCACAATTTCCATTTTAATTTTTTAACATAATTTTCTTGTTTTATGTTATCAGTAAAATAAATCAGTTTATTTTAGTAAATCAGTTAATTTTTCTTCAACAAAATTGATTATCATTAACCATGTGTTACTTTGTTATCACCATGCAATCGATGTATAATAAAAAGATCACAAACTGTTGGTGAAAGAATAGGAACTCATGAATTATCAATAAAAATCATGTGATGTACAGTTGTGGGGAGGAGTGGCCTAAGGACATCTTCAACTAAGAGGTCATAGAAATTGAATCCTGAAGAATGAATGAAAATTTCCATATAATAGTGGGAAAAGTCACATCCAACAGATGAGACTGAAAG
This sequence comes from Uropsilus gracilis, assembly GCA_004024945.1. NCBI lineage: Eukaryota > Metazoa > Chordata > Mammalia > Eulipotyphla > Talpidae > Uropsilus > Uropsilus gracilis. The sequence goes on along the minus strand of PVHY01012726.1, from coordinate 37,423 downwards.
TGTGGAACTGTGGGATACCCAGGGACCCCAAATCATGCTCTAAAAGGGTTCAATAATCTGCATGCACAAAAGGTGATTTTTAGCTGAGTCCTTTAATTTATATGCAGAAGAGAGAAGATGAGAGGGAGAGAGAGAGGGAGAGAGAGCGAGAGAGAGCGAAAGAGAGAGAGAGAGAGAGAGGATTTCAGATGACAGCAAATTCTGAAAATTATGGATCTCTTCATGGGCAAATGCCCAGCCAAATAGGCTTTGCGCAGAGCTTGTCACAAGCTTAAGATACCTTATGTAGATCTCAGATATCTGGGAGAGAAAAAAGACCTAAAATTCAAAGTGTATTGTATTATTCACCATAATGCTGAAATAACAGTTGTCATTGTCTCTGTGAAATTGTTCAAATCACAAGAGCAGCTTCTCCATGTCTCCCTCTCATATGTTCTCTTCAAATGTCTCTCTTCAATATATCCTCAACATGCCTTCACCCCTCCTTTACTCCACCTCTGTTTATATATCCACCTTACCCATTGCCTGCTGTCCCTCCCCCTCCTCCATTCAATAGAGCAGACTGGGAATGGTCATCCAGGATGGCTGCATCTATGTGGAGGTTGTGAAAAATGGTGCCCATTCTCTGTGCTTCAGTGCTCCGCCCCCTTTCACGGGAACACTTTCTGTAACAAATCAACATGGGCAAGGAGATGCAATCAAAAACTTGGATACTTTTTCTGATTTTTATAATATCAATAAAGGCCAATACTACTGATAACTGAGCATTATGCTAGCTACCTGATTTGGACCATTTCAAATATTACAGCTCTCTTAGGTAGGAATTATTGTCATCATCATCAGCCTCATTTTGGAACTGAGGAAATTGGTGTTGAATTTCAATTTTATAATTTGCCCAAGTCCTTAGAACTAATAGGAAGTACAATTTGGATTTGAATACAGGTAGACATGAGAATGTATTCTTCATTATTAAACTTTGTTGCATATGCATTAAAATAAAATTCATTCATTAAAATAAAATGAAATTCTGCCTTTGACTTTAGCTCAGAGAATGCAAAGGTATAACTTCCTTAGAGCATTCTGAATCTAAGCCATCTGACACCAGGTGCTTCCACTTTGCCAACTAATTTCTATCCCAATGAGTTCAAGGTCTGAAACCTGAGGTATACTGGTTGGGTGGGAAGTCTGCTGTAACCCCAAGATTGGCTGCTTGGATTAGTCTCCAAAAATCTGATGGTGTTATCAAAGTAACCAGTGATAGGAAGGGCCTGAGGAGTGTAGTGAACCTGATTCTGCAGAACAGACAGCTTAGATTGAGGTAGTAGCTTCAACCTCTGCCCTTATTATCAAAGCCCTCAAAGAACAGTCAAGAGACAGAAAGAAGGAGAAAAAACATTAAGCACAACAAAAATGTCACTTTTGATGTTAGGTCAACATTGCCAAACAGCAGTAACCTTTATCTAGAGAATTCAATGGAACCATAAAAGAGATCCTGCTGATGGCTCAGCCTGGGACTAGACCTGATGGCTGCCACCCTCATGATGTCATAGACACCATAGCAGTGGTAGGGTGGAAAGCCCAGATAGTTAAGAGCTACAAAGGAGAAATATTTCAATAATGGGTCATTGAAAAGCAATGAAAAAATTAGAGACTTGTGTGTGTTACCATTGGGAATAGGATAAGTGAGCTTATCTACCTCTTCTCTGCCTTCCTCTTTGGTTATCCTCAAAAAACTCACTTGTGCAAGAGATGAGCAAGTCATTTAGAATTTCAGAAGACTTCACAGAAAAAACAAGAAGAGGCTTTCATTATATAGTCACCTCAGTAAAAGGATTAATTTAATATCTTTTCACATGACTCTCCTAAAGTCTTTTGCTTACCAGCACTGTACAATCTTTCTTTCTGACTCCTACCCCATGGAGTTTTAGTATAATCACCAAATTCACACGCTCCATTCATCTTTGTGGTCAGCTAGACAAACAAACAACAAAATCCCGAGTTTTAGTTGAATTAACTTTCCTGAGGAGGCAGTTAACTAACTGAGGCTTTGGATTCTCATCACATATGGCATATGAAAGAATCTCTTTTTTTCTAAATCTCTATTGACTTTTTAATTACATTGGCATTTAGATTTATTGTGAGGATCTCTTTATGCAGTTTTTCAGTACAAGTTTTTATTTTCAAGAATCTTAGGTTGAAAAATTGTCTACAAAGTTCCCATTATACCTTTCACACAGTTGCAGTTGCCTCTAGTCCTTATTTCTTATGTGAAGATGCTATAACTCTTTAACCTAGGACATTCACAACCATAGCAACACACTCAGTTCTACAATGTCACCAGTTGTCCTGATACCTTTTTTCTGGTTATGGATCAATTTGTTTGTCCTCTGTAGAGTTCTTTTTCTGGAATGGTATATCAGATTGTCTTTTGTGCCCATGAAAAATTGGTTAAAACCTGACTGTTTATTTTTTTGAATATCCCTCAGTTTGGGTATATCCACTCTTTTGCCATGATTAAATAAAATTTACACACTTGGGGCAGGAGTGTCACACCTGGTGATGTTTTCCTCTGCATTTCCTATCTATCAAGAGGGCAGGTACTGGTGTGTGTTCTCTCTGGTTAAATGATTATGTGACTAAGTGGTATCTGTCCTGTTTCTCTACTGCAAATTTCTATTTTTCTCTTTGAGGGCGGTAATCATAAGGTGATACTTTGCATATATCCTGTTTTCCACCATATTTTGCCTATAATTTTATTAATAAAATAAAATTATAATTTTATTAATAAAATAAAATTATAATTTTATTAATAAAATAAAATTATAATTTTATTAATAAAATAAAATTATAATTTTATTAATAAAATAAAATTATAATTTTATTAATAAAATAAAATTATAATTTTATTAATCTCCTGCAAGTACTTGCAGGAGATTGAATCACCCCTTTTTGATTCATGACAACGGAAACTGCTATGATATTTGCCAAACTGTCATTATATATATAGAATTTTGTAAAAGTATGCTCTGGGAGAGCACCTCATGAACCTCTGATATGATCATTTGTAATAAAATGAAAAGCAAAAATGAGAAGGTGGAAAAAGTTACTGTGTGGAGAAGTTTCTTGGCGGCAGGAATTTTCAGGGTCTTTGATGTGCCAAATGTGAATCTTCAGTCTCCAAGAAGGAGAATGTGATCACTGGTCATAAAATATGCTAGTAGTTTAAAATCTACTAATAAGAAACAAAAGCTAAATAAATTGTGACTCACCTTCAAAAATGAGACATCTCTCAACTTCTAAGAAAGAAAATGAAAAAGCACCTGTCTTAGAATCAATGGGATATGGCAATTTTTAACCTTTTCCACCTAACCGGTCATAAGGTTCCTCTCCCTCTTTTCTGGAGGGTTTCTGGTGAGAGGTTTGCTCCACCCGCAGCATTTCAGATGATACCTGAACGTTGCTTCCCTCCAACTCTGTGCAGATCTGGTCTTGAAATCCTTATATCACTGGGTAGGGGGTCATTAAGGTATTTCTTAAGAACCAATATAAAATGATATAAAAACTTACTAGCTATAGTTTTCTCCAATTCATTGCATAAAACGTGATATATAGTTAAATGGGCAAACAGGTTGGAAGTTGTGAAAGCGATCTGCACTTTGTTAGTTTTGTTTCCCATCTAATGGAATCTGCACTAGATTAGAAGAGTCTTAACAGACCATCCCCAGTAATAAGCTATTTAATATTTATCCTGTCCCAAAATAGCACCACTAAAAGAAAAGAGCAGGGGTATTTGCTTTGCTTAATTAGAGCTTGCAAGGTGAGATAATAAGTGTCAGTAATTAAGAATATTGGGGCTTTTTCCTTGGAGGAAGGGAACTTTTATTCTAGTTCTTGAAATATATTAATCCCACTTCCACTTTCCTCCACTTCAAAGGTTTGGTAAATTGCAGTGACATTCTTTGGGAGAACAAGCTGTCTGCTGAGTGTTGGACAAGCTCAGTGCTGCTTTATTGCTGGGCCACAGGGCGTCACTAGAGACCAGTTGAAGTGTTCCTGGCTCCAGGAAGGCTGATTCTATGGCTTCATATGTGTTTGTTAAGTGGCTGACTCTTAAATTTTCCTTTCCAAAATTATTTTATCCCTGTCAATACAATTGCACATATTTCTAGGATGAAAGACCACTACATATGGGTAAGCAGTTAAGGTAAAAACCAAAATACTTCAATCCCTAGCAACTTTTATAGTAATTCCCAAAGAGATTTTTTGAAGTGAATTTATTGCAAACATTTAAAAAGAGAAATTAGAAATCACATTTTCATAAAATGGTGAAAAAGTAATAACATAAAGCAATAAGCTACATTTGGTGATTAAAATAAGAGTTTACACTTAGACAGTAGCTACTATATATGCAAATACGTCAAGGTCACCTCGTGCACAATCACCACAATTCCCAAATGGTGGTTTTATTCCTGTTATAAAAAAAGAAATAGAAATTCAGCAAGGTTGTGTGACATGCCTATATTCTCATATCTAAATCCTTCTGACTTTTTAGCTCATAACCTATCACGACAGTCAGTCCAAACAACAAAACAAAGGCAACTGACTGCTTAACACAAATAAAATGGTAATTGAGCACTTATAAAATAGATATTTGATTTATATTTATATATTCTATCTCATTCCCTCCCCAAGTGAGGAAATCTGTTAAAGCAAATAGAGTAAGCTTTATAAAGTTGGTATAGAGACAATAAAAACAGAATAGATGAATAAGGATTGGAAAAAATTATTGGCGAAGTATGTAAAAAACACTATAGTGTATGTGGATCCAAAGACTTACATAAACAGTAATTCTCTTTACCTTTTAGTCACAGTTTTAAATAATACATCTCCAGTATTTCATGTATGTTCTTTGATTTTGCTTCACGATTGAGTATCTTGTCAACCAACATGTGAGTAGTGAATTGAGGTTGATTTGCTGCTTCAGAATATGTAATAATTTCCATTTTTGTTAATTGTTTTGAATTTGTGGAATCTGTACTTTTTATCAACATCAGAAACACTTTGCAGTTAGAACTAAATTTTATAGAATATAAAATCCAACAAATATTTAAATAATTTCAGAAAGCAGAAGTGCAAATATTCCCTGCACAAGTCCAAGTAGTAGTGTTGATGAAGGTTGATTGCTTGACTGTTCTTTGGTAGGAAATGACACAGGTCAGGGTGAAGTAGTCATTTGATGGGAGGGAAGAAAGGTTAATTTAGCATATGAGTAGGGTTTATAGAATATCACTGAACTTCTCAAAAGAAGATGATAAAAGCTGAACTTCACACACACACATACAGTTTCTGTATATATATATTTGTGTATCTATATATAGATTATCTATCTATCTATCTATCTATCTATCTATCTATCTATCTATCTATCTATCTATCTATCTATCTATCTATCTATCTATCTATCTATC
>PVHY01012726.1:0-31855 GCA_004024945.1 Uropsilus gracilis | reverse complement strand
TATGAATACTAAGTCTCCATCTTTTTAAGAATCAAGGGATTGTCATTTGAGAGAAATGTCTTCAATGTGTGTTATTGTTCTTTGTCTTCACAGGCTCTTTTATAAAGTATAAACGTTTATCAAATGACAGGATTGACCTCTAAATCTACTCAAGATTCTGGAAACAAGTGTGTATTAAGTACAGGTTTTAGTTTGTATTCAAGCTTAGCACAATTCAAGAGAAAAATAACATTTGTGAGGAAGTGGGGATGCCATAGTGAAGAGAAGAACAGCATGAGTTTTTTATTTATTTTTAGAAACCAGGTCTTGCTATGTTGCCCAGGATAGTCCTGAACCCGTGGACTAAAGTGATCCCTAGTCTCAGCCTCCCAGGTATCTGGGATTACACGTGCGTGCCACAATGCCTGGCTTTTTTTTTTTTTTTTTGAGACTAGGTCTTGCTGCGTTGTCCAGGGTTGTCTTGAACCTGCAGACTCAAGTGATCCCCAGCCTCCGCCTCCCAAGAAGCTGGGATTACAGGCATGCGCCACTGCACCCGGCTGGCATGGGTTTTTTGTTTTTTATTTTTGGATTTTGTACTATACATGATTGCATAATTGTTGATCCTCATAGGATTTCCCCACCCCACCACACTCCCTCTGGTCTCATTGCCTCCTTTCTTTTTGTTGTTTGTCCATGTTCAGCCCTTTAGTCTTTTTGGTCTTCTTTTTTCCAAGACCTAGTCTCCAAAAAAAAAAAAAAAAAAGAAAAATGGCAGTGGCATGGGTTTTAATTTCAGTTCTGGTTACATATGAAGGGAATTTTAAGTGTTGATTTGGTCTCTGGAGTGAGGAAACTCATAAATAAGAGTCTGTATTATCATTATAATTTCCTTCATATTGTCTATTACATTACTATGACACTTCTGAATTTTGAGTTTTTATGTTGGAACAGGAAAAAGATTAGAATTTTTGTTTTTTAGAAAGCTTTAATTCTTTTTTTATCTGGACTTAGCAAACTCAGCAAATAATATGGATTAAACTCAAGCTAAAACTGTGAATTTCAAGGGAAATTAAACTTGTTTCTGATTCAGGTATATATTACTCATTGAAATATTATTTGATAGAAAATGCTTGATGTCCAGAAAGCTTATGGACCATTTTATCATCTTTTTTATTTGATTTGGGAAGTTGATTTTCATGGGTAGTAAGTAAAGCTTATATCTGGAAAGATGACAGACACTAGCAAATTTATCCATACACTTATAATTTACACCATCAATATTTCCAAATAGATTATTTATATGGCTTATAGTGAAAACACTTTCAATAGAGTAGTTAGAAATTAAAAGTAAACATAGATTTAAAAAATGTGTAGAAAAGAAAAAATAATAATGTGGAGAGAATTGTAAAATATAGCAAATTTTTAGTGAGCTTCCTAACCACCAAGGCAAAAAGTAAAGCAAATGATTTTACTTGGAAGTAATCTGACATGTTCCTCTACCATCATCATGGTACACAATCATTATGAAAACAAATGATAAGAACAAAATCCAACAAACCAAGAACACCTGTCTTATCGACAGACAGAAAACTTTTTCTCACCAAAGTGATTTCATGAGTGTTTTTTGAAGTCATGTGAGAAAATTGTGGTTTTTATTTCTCCTCAACACTTAAATGAAAAATGAGCAATTTGATAATTGTTTGGAAGTTTTCATTAGATATTTAATCTTTATTTGAGTATCCATTTCTTTTAAAAATTAATGTTTAAAAAAATCTTTATTCATTAAAAATGATTCATCATGTCCTAAAAGCACAATAAATTCATTTCTTTGGAGATATTTATGTATCATTTTTCCTCAACACCATTCTTTTTATCCCTTTTGAATTTCTCTCTTCCCTTCTTGGGAACCTCACTTCACCTATAGTGACTGCTAGTTTTTATAAGCATTTAACTTTGTTGAACTGACCTCCATGTAAAAGACAAAGTGAGTCAAAATTTCAGGTGTCTGTGTTTTCTGTGCAATATGTTCTTTTAAAAGCAAAACATAGCTGGGCATGATGGCACACACACCTGTAATTCCAACTACCTGGGAAGCTGAGGCTAGGGATCACTTGAGTCTGAGGGTTTGAGACAACTCTGGGCAACATAGCGAGACTTAGTCTCTTAAAAAAAAAAAAGGCAAACTAAAAACAAAAGTTTGGAACTCCATTATTATAACCTAATAATGTACATAGAAAAGAAAGAGCTGTGATTCTCACATGGAAGAAACTAGACTTTCAGCTAAAAAAGTAATGAGGGATTAAAAATGCACACTATTTAGTGAGCAAGAGAACAATTCATCAAAAAGCTATAACTTTTAATATTTAAGTATCTAACAAAAGGACACCTAATTACATAAAACAGCTATTAACAGATCTATAGCAATATATTGGCAAAAATAAATTATTGTTGGAGACCTCAATACATCACTCACATAATACCTCCATTAGCCATCTATCCTAAAAAAATATGAAAACTCTAATAATACAAAATGGGTTAACTTGCCTATGTTTCTAGCAGAAATGTCCAAAATTGTCAAGTCTTTTAGTCAACCTAATTTCCCTCCAACAGATTGTAGATAAAGAAATTGTGGGCTATATACCCAGTGAATATTACACAGCTGTTAAAAAAGATAAAGTAGTGGCGTTTGGACAAAATGTACGAGTCTTGAAGTGATTCTGTTAAGTGTAAGCTACAAAGTGAAAGGTAGATATTGAATGTCTTAACTCATCTGTAGTATTTAAATAACCAAAACATGTACAAACAAAATACAGCAGGAATAATTCTCAGACTTAGTGAAATAATGGTTATCAGAGGATATGGGGATGGAGGATGATGGGGTATAGAGACTAGTAGTTTGGTAGGGGGTGAATGGAAGGTGTATACACATAGGATCAAAAATGTAGACCCAAAATTAAAATGCAAAAAATGCTCTGGATTCAAGATTTTCTCTACACTCGTAATTTAAAGAAAGATATTCTCTCTCCATTCTACTAAATACCAAGTTATATTTGCCACCAGGGGAAAAACATATGTAAATACAATTAGAAAAAAAGTATATTGAGTTATTTTCAAGAAATAGGCCTGTAAAGTCTAATAATAAAATGTTATCCCCCAATTTAATAATTGATGTCTATTTTACTCATAGAGGGGAATAATTTAAGTGGCTATGTGCTATTTAGGTTTCAAATATACTCTGAGGCAAAAATTAATGTATAATATTACATTTTGTCAGGAAGGTAACTTGAAGATAACTAAAAAAAACTTGGAAATATTTGCTTATGCTGTACAGGCTTCTCAAAAGCCTATTTTTAAAGACTGAGGAATTAGGCACCTGTCGTTTTTGCCAGCTGGTGTAGTTGTTAAAAATGACTGTCACTCTTCTGTTCCCTTCTCTATTTTGCACCTGCTGCTACTTGAGTTATGGACATTTCTTACATGGTAATTTAATAAGGTCAGGTCCCATGACAGTGTATTAGATGTTATCCTACTGGGAATTAAAACACATTTATAAGGTCTTGAGGGAAAATTATTAAACATGAAGCTTAAGATTAAAAATTTAGTATCTTGTAGACATTGCATTTTTCTAATTGAAAAATGTTAAAAGAGTATAGAGGAGGGGAACTTTAGCTCCATGTTCTAAAACAGAGATAAGTCTTTTATCACTGGACCACTTGTACAGTGAAATGCTCTCCATAGTGACATTTGTAATATTCCTAAAAAACATTTTTTATTACCTGATGTAACAACTGAACATAAGTATATTGAGAGCTGCATGCTCAGTGTGTACTTGTAAACCACATGTCCCTATTAAAATCAATTAAATTATGATGTAATTATAAATGAATTCTGCACACAAGTGTTGAGTGCCCACATGCGGTTAGTGATTACCATACAGAAGAGTGCAGCAAAAGATTTCCATGTTCACACTCTATTGAACAGTGTTGCATGAAATTTCCAATTCATGCTTTTAGACAATTTGGACCTTGAGTATCATGAAGTCATATTATAGTATCTTAGGAGAATAACCCTAACATGACCTTGGCTATAAGAGCAGGGGTCAAGGTTTGAGCTCTTGAGCACTGAAGTAGGGACTTTTGCTGATGACAGAAGAGGCACGGTGACCTCAAGCTCCCAATATCAAGAACAATTTGTTCAGTTTCCAAGAATAGATATGCAGGCAGGCACTTTCAAGAGGTTTTATAAGTCCATATAGTTACAAATTCCTCTTGCTTTTATTATTGTTACATCATTCTGGAGGGTAGAAAAGCTATTATATTAATCTCATCTAACTATTTGCATTGCCTTTCAAATTCTGCTTCTGTAGTACTTGATAGAATCCTGATAGGATAAGGAAGGTTTACACTATGAATTTTTCTATCAGTTTGTCTCACCATTTAAGATATGTATTGAAACACTAAACCAAGAGTTTGGTTCATTTGGGAGCTGGATATGCAAAAGAGAGGGGATCAGAGCAGGAGAGAGAATATTAATAGACTGGATTTCAAGTCCTTGAGCACAATTTCATCTCCACAGAGAGGTTTTTTTTTTAAATCTTTTTTCTTTTTTTAAGTAACAGCTGCAAGGTCACAATAAATTTTATCCTTGAAGATATTCAGAAAGAAAGAGCAAGGGTTTCTTATAATTTCCTAGTCAGCCAGATTGCTACTAGAAGTGAAATAGACCAAGCTATGAATACAAAGCTTTACACAAAACTGAAGAAACCTGTTTTTGTCTTTGATTGGGTAGTTTATATTGTAAATATCTCTTATTCCTGTCTGAATTTCTTCACTTTTCCAATAACGTATGATTATCATTGTTTTGTTGCTATGCAGACCATAATAGCTTATTCTTTTTAAAAGTTTATCATTCCTCCATATTATTTACATGAATAAAAGAAATGAATTTTTTTCTCAAAAGTAAAAAATTGAATACACAGTATGACTTGGATATTCTGGACTGACCAAAATTATTTATTAATTCCTTATTTTGAGGATATTCATTGACCCATGGTAGAAAATAGCAAGTGGTGTTTAGAGTTGAGATTGCCAAAGTTTTATCTTTCTTGTCTGAAGCAACAGACAATTGGTTATGTGGAATGACTACAAGTCATAGAAAAACAAGGTAGATAAAAATTCTGGGACCCCTTCCATTTAGAAGGGTCCAAATTGTTTTATTTTTCTGAATGATGGTAAACAGATCTGGACAGTTCATCATGGGTGTTACAAAAATAAGATTCCAGCCAGTCTTCCTGAACAATGTTTGATCTGTAAAAGGAAAGGAAAACAAATTTAGATATTGATTGGATCTTTCCAGAAAGGAAATGTAAGAATATAACATGACTTGCAAAAGAATAGCACAATAATGAACCAGTACACCAAGGTAAGCCCTTCCCTGGTTCTAAGAACCTGGTTAAATTTGGACTGTGATACATGGTTTTCTGAGTAGTAATTGTGAAAAATCACTTCAGTTATTCTAAGAACATAGTGTTATGTTTCAACTAACTTAATTAAAATTGTCTCCTTTGTTGAATCTCCACTGCATCTTCATGGCACAAAGGCAAGGTTTGTTTGTATATGAAAGCAAAACCCTCAGAAGTTTGTCTTATTTCTAAATAAGTCATTGCAAAGAGTTTATATTTTCTGGTTTCTGGTTCACATCAGTAATTTTTCATTAAGTTTCAACATTAATATCTACAAAACAACATGAAGCTCTTGATTTTTTTAAAATTTCAAAAACTGTTAAGTTTTTAAAAATTAAAAAAAAATTTTTAAAAAATGTGACCGCAGAAAAGTCAGACATTAAAGAAGAAGCAGATACATACCTGGAGGGCACCATTTAGATAGACATGATATGCTTGACAAAAGCTGTAGGAAAAATAGTTTTCTGTTAGTAAACTATGAAATTTCATAACAAGATTAGCAAGTTAGCTCAACCTTAATTATTCTTCATTATAGCACTAGTATTTCTTTTTTAAAAGATCTGTATAGTTCACTACTTTTAATACTGAATTTATAAATTTGTAAATTTGGCTTTTGGAATGAATGGTACATTCATTTTTTTTTTTGGATGGTACATTCACATGGTTAAATTTTATTCTTTAAATTATGGAGGATTTATAACAAAAGATGTTCCTTACTGTTGCTCTGTTCTTCCTTTATTGTTACACGGGAAGAGCTATTATTTACATATAAGAAAATACAAATATATGTATCTAAAAATCTTTTTACACAAATGGTGGCATGGTCGACAAATACACTTGCGTTGTCTTTTCTTAATTAAGCATATAGATCTTGGCGATAATGCCATAATTATAAACCAGAATGTCCTTATCCTTTTTTAGGCTGTTGAGAATTTCATTATGCAGTTGTATCAGAATCTATTTCAAACATTGTACTTGATGGATATTAAGTTCAATTATTTGAAGTCTATGAATTTTTTATATGTAATTGTTTCACTACCATGAAGTACATAAAAACACTACTTCCCTCAAAGAAGATTCTGCAGAATTAATCATATCACATAAATGCATAGAAATTTAACAATTTGCATTCCCACCTGAAACTCATGAGATTGTTCCCACACATTCTCTTCAATCTAAAAGGTGATCAAACTTTTGATCTTTGGTAATAAACTTATTAAAATATAATACCTCAGTGTAGTGTTAATCTGAACTTTTTTATTATTTGTGCAGCTTAGTGTCTTATGCTCCTTTATGTTTTATTTCCTTCTCTATGAATTATTCATGTGCTTGCTAATTTTTCTACTGGTTATGTCTTCACAAAAATTTAAATTTTTTTAAAGTTAAGAAATAAGCTTTTTCTTATTGGTTGCAATTTCCTTTTTGACTGTTATTTGTCTTATGACTTTGCTTCTGGTGACTTTTGCCATATAGATTGAAAAAAAAGTACATGGTTGAATAGATTGAAATTTGTAATGATTGCTGTTTTTTTTTATCAGTGTTAGAAGCTTTGAAAGTTATAAAATCATTCTTCCATTGCTTTTATACTTTCAGCTTTTACATTTAAATATTTGACTTATTTGAAATTACCCCAGCATTAGATTCAGATCTGATTTTATTTTCTAGACGAATATCCATTTATCCAAGTAATACTTATTGAGTGAAATCTTCTGTTATATAGTATATTTAGAGCAATAACTTACTATATACTATATTTAGGGTTATTCCTGTTTACAGGGGAAAATGAAGCCTAACTTAAAGTCTTCTGTCAATTTTTCTGTCCTCTCTTCCTTTCTTGTCCTTTCCCTTCCCACTTTCTCTTTCCTTTTCTCTCATGCTTCCCCCCACCCTCCTTTTTACCTTCTCTTGTTTTACTTTTCTTATTTCCCCCCATGTTACCAGATGTAACAAGTCAACATTTACGTCAAAGCTATCAACTTTGAAATTTAGGTACATTAGCCTTTGGAGACGGGTAAGTTTTCCAGTTTAATTGAAAATTTTAATTTACGAATTCTATCAAGAAATTGTATGTCTTTATTTTGTATTGTACTTTGCTTTTTAGGTCTTCTGGATGAAGTCCCTGTAAATCATAAGTGGAAATAGGCAACTACTTACTCTAAGATGATTTTCATTTAAATTAAGATTTTTTAGACAAAGAGCCAATTTTTTTTTCTTTTTAAAGAGACTAGGTCTCTCTATGTTACCCGGGGTAGTCCTGAGCCTGCAGACTCAAGTGATCTCTAGCCTCCCAAGGCTGGGATTATAGGCACGTGCCACCACACCCAGTTTTAGACAAAGAGAACTTATTCTAGCACCAGTCCTGCCCTATGTGATTTGACCTTCACTAAATAACTAAACCTCTTTGGTCCTCAGTTTCCTCATTTTCATAATTGCTTACTATTAGTAATAGACACTGAGCTGTCCCCAACCTTAATATTCTATTAAATTTTATTCTGACAAAAGCCCTGTCTATCTCACAAGGATGCTGTGAAGATACAATAAGAAAATATATATGAAAGAACATTTCCAATTGTAAAACAATGCAAAAGAGTGCTAAAATACTGTAATAAATCTTGTGTGAATGATCACATCTCCATGGGACATTTTTAAAGTTCTTTTTCAATGGATTGTTAATAAATAACATGTATGTTCAACAAAGGAAGAAGAAAAGATAAGTTGTTTTAAGCTCAAAAGAAGCCTATCATCAACCCAACCAGTTAAGAATTTTCAATGCCACCAGAGCACATGGAGTTGTACCTTCATAGTTGATGCAGCCATTGGAATCTTCTTGACCGGCCAGAAGGGCCTCTACTTCTTCCTCTTTCATCTTTTCACCTAATGAAACAAAGCTCTGCTCAGAAAAAATCCACTTTAAGGGATCAGCATGGTTTCCCTATAACCCACATGTAAGTGAGACCATTCATTATTTTTTTCATTTTGGCTTAGTTCTGCTAGCATGATTCCTTCTAGTTCCATTCACGGTGCCACAAATGACACGTTTGTCTTTTTTTTTTTGGTAAACAAACAAATGGACAAGAACAACTAAAACTGTCAGCAGAACTGAAATATAGAGGGGGGGGGGAGATGGGCACAAAAGATGAAGATGATAGTTCATGGGTGGTAAGGTGGTAAAAAATCCCTGGGGCAGACAATGATGTAAAAAAATTTAAAAAAGAATAAATAAGAGTTACACAGAACAGGAAAAAAAAAAGATCAGTATGGGCTTCTTCAAGTTATGACTTATTTCATAGAGGGAAGGAATCCTGCTCTTCCTATTCCTCTGAAATTTAGTAAGTTGACAATTTTTTTGAATCAATGAATTGAATCATGGTCTATCTTATCATCCCAATTTTACTTTAGAAGAATAACAGTGTCCTACTTTACTTGTTCACTATCAGTACTTTATTTTATTTTAATTTTTAAAAATATTTTATTTCTGGATTTCATACAATATATGATTTTTTTTTTACAATATATGATTGTTGATCCCCATGGACAGTATCCATATTTTAAATGCTCTCTTTCCCCCAAATAAAATCATTGTCACTGAGACCAATTGAAATGGTCAAGAGTGTTTGACTATTTTTATTTTTCCTTTGTAGTCCTTCCCTCATTTATTTTGGTATTAACTTTATTCTTCTGTCATGACTCTCATATGTCCCCAAAGCTTTGCTCTTTTCTTTGTATTCTGTCCTGGAAAGACCACCGAAGTGTTCCTTACCCAGTGTGGCTAGAACATGGCGGAGCTCAGCACCCATCACAGTGCCATTGCCTTCCTTGTCAAAGACACGCAGACCTTCAACAAAGTCTTCATAGCCACCCTGGTCCTTGTTGTTGGAAATTGCTTGCATCATGGGCAGAAACTGTTCAAACTCAATTTTCTTGGCATTCATCTCTAAAAGAAATTGTTATTTGGCAAATGATTAGCTACCATAGAATGCCATATTTGAGTCACAGATTAAACATTGTAGATGATCTAAAAATTCTTCATATTGCTTACACGTCAGTTGGTAAATTGTAAATTATAAATAGTAAATAATGTTTACTAAATAATACATGAACTCTGAAATCTTCATGTCTGAAGGTTTATTCTTAATTTGCCACTTACAACTATATGATCATGGGTAAGTAACTTAAATTCTTTGTGCTTCAGCATTTTCATATGTAGAACAGAGATAAGGTGGCAGATAGAAACTAGACTTTTGGTGGTGATCACATTGTTGCATACAGATGTCCAAGTATCAGGCTGTCCTGAAACTTATATAGTGTTATAAACTATGCTACATCAATAAAAAAATCATGGAAGAAATATGTTTGAGTTAAATCTTGAAAAATAGAGATACCTCGTGGTGTTAATCTAATAATTAAATGAGATAAAATAAGTAAAATTTATTTGAAAGACTGGGACAAACCAAGTGTTAGCTACTATTATTGCTGATTTAATATTTTCTGTAGCTACTAAAGAACCAATACAAAAATATACTTAGTTACCATAAATCTACTAGCATAAAAATGCAGCAAATATCGCTATATATAAATATTCAAAATTTCAAAATTTTCAAAAAAGTTCAAAATTTAATTAAACTTTATATTTTATCCTTGTCTTGAGCTTTTGAGTACCTTCAATTTTTTTTTAATTTTAATTATTTTTTGAAAAAAATGTTTTAAGGAGGGAATGTGTGCCAAATTGTGTTCTCCTGGCTTCTTTTCAGTTTAAAGATCTGGGGATGATACGACTTTCTTCAGGTCTGATAAGGTAAATCTCACTCACAGCAAGTATAAAGTAGACTATCCAGATGTACTTGCAAATGGATAAAATTATGTACCTTAAAATAAAGGTTCCTTTAGCTAGTCTTTCATCAGAATATAGAAATCTAGTACATTGAGTAATATTAAAAACTCTGAAAGCTGTATAAATGAACATTTACTTAATTTTATTAAGATAGATGTGTGATAGATTAGAATATGATATTTAAAAATAAGATTAGGCTTATTGTATTTTTTATGTCACTCTTAGCAATGTTTTGTATGACTTAACTGGAAATTTTACTCTGAAAAATATGAAGTTTGAGGAAAATTCCAACAGACTGATTGAGACATAGATTTTCTTGATATCAGCTTTTCTTTTGTAACAAAGCAATGTCTCCAAATTATTTAACTTATCTAGCAAAAAATAAATTATTTGCCCCCCCCAACACACCTTTTTTCCCTCAGACAGAAATGAACAGACTGTTTCCTTGAAAAAATTTTCTTTTGTTCATTTTGTTACTATTTAAAGTAGACTTTTCCAAAAGGTTGCATGTTTTACCAGGATCCATTTTATTAAAGCTTTTTTTCTAGTTTCACATTAATAACTAGATTTCTGTATAGACTGAATGAGTTCTGAAATTTTTCCATTTATGTATCTCACTGAGTCTTGTCCTAAGATTTAACTTAGGGAGATTAATGCAATTAGATAATCAAGTGTTTTAGTGATTTTTTGGAAATAGAAAATACTTTTATTAAGAAGTTGTCCTATTTACACTTAACTAAGATAATTGTATTTCTTTTAAGATAATTGTAGAAGGAGGGTGTCAAGAAACAGAGCTGAGTAAAATCAAGATATAGTTTATGCTTTTTTTTTTTTGAGACTAACAGTCTCGCTATTTTTGCCTGTGGAATGTGAGCATACAGGCTCATGTTGCCTGGTGTACCACAGACTCAAGCGATCCCCAGCCTCAGCTTCCCAGGTAGCTGGGATTATAGGCGCACACCATTACACCCAACTATTTTGTTTTAGAAAAATAATGCCAGTTATAATTGTATTCAAAATAATTAAATATCATGAGACACATTGAACCAAAAAAGTGAAGGAATTATATACCCAAACCAGAAGAAAGTGTTGGTTCCTTAGAGCAATACAGATTTGTGCAAGTTCCTATCAAAATCTCATTCTAAATTCTTTCAGAACAAAAAATTTGTGGCATTTATTTGGAACTACAGAAGACCATAAAATAGCAAAAAACATAGCAAAAAACACTTGTGAGAAAAAGAATAAGAGAAGCATCAAACTCCCTGACTTCAACTATACTGCAAAGTGGTAGCAATTAAAACAGTTAAACATTGAAATAAAAACAGGCACAAAGATCAGTGGAACATTGTTAAGAGTCCAAAAATAAAATCATACACATATGGACAAAACATTTACAATAAAGGAGCTAAGACTTGACCATAAAGTAAGGTTATTTTCTCCAAAACTGGTATTGGGAAAAATGGGAGGGTCACATATGCAAGAATCACACCAGCCCACCAGCTATTTTTTGGGGGGACTGGTCTCACTACATGCCCCCTGGTGGGGCTCAAATTGATACCTGGCCCCAGCCATGGCTTTGTAGGCTGCTGCTTGCAGGCATGTGCCACCATGCCCAGCCTTTAGTTTATGTATTTTTTGATCTCTTGAAAACATTGTGATAATAAATTCAGATTTTATCAGAATAGATCTTCTCTAGAGATTACATTATAATTTATTCAGAGATGTATCTTTATAATTTGTTGACAAAATGCATTGTTTTAGCTAAATTTAATATTCTTGACAACTGCATTTTTGTCTTTGAAAGCTTGAAAAAGTGCATATTTGGTTATAATTTTATTTCCTTAACCTTTAAATTACAAATATTGTATATGATGTTGTTAGCATTTCCTTTCATTAGTATGGCATTTCATTATGCTCAAATCCTCAAAGGAATGTTAACTTATTATATGAAGAAAAAAAATGAAAATTCTAGATGGTCAAGAGCTACCATCAGGAGCAATTAAATCTTCTTATATGAAACTTATTTCTCAATAAATCACACACACACACACACACACACACACAAACACAGAATCACTCACTACCCAACATTTTCATGCTTCTTCAGAAAAAATGTGGTTACCTTCATTGCTGGGGTTCCCCAGAACCTTCTTGACCTCTGCATTAGTGGGATTTGTACCCAGTGCCCGGAGCACATCACCAACCTGGCTTAAGGTGATCTTGCTTTCTCCTGTTCTGTCAAACAGGAGAAATGCTTCCTTGAAGTCTGTGAAAAACAACAAATATTAGAGTGTTTCTGCAAGAAGCAGCACAGTTTTACAACAGGCCTTTAAATTAACCCTAACTTCATCAGGCATTCAGTTCCTATTCTCCCATTTTGCAACTTTTGCCTATCACTTAAACTTTTATTTTTGCACCTGCTTTTTCCTAGACCAATCTTTAACCATTTTGAAATTCCTTTCTGGCATCATTTTAAGTCAGCACTTCTAATGTTAAGTCACGTATTAATGCTTATTAACTATGAAAATTTAGCTCTTAGTCATATTTATTTGTATGACTTCACCTGCCTGGGAAACAGCAGAGAATTAAGAAAAGCTGAGATCTTGAGAAATCTTAAGAAATTATAATATAGCATATCTATTATATATATATAATATATATCATATAATCTTGAATATAATTAACAAGATCAATTAAATTTCAGGAACACAAATTTTCAACTGGGGTCATGTGATGTGACGTTAACCCAAATTTCTCAAATTGTACAGGAAAACCTCTCCTTGAGACAAAATTTTCCTAGTTTTCCCCCTTAACTAGTTTTTTTTTTTTTTAATCAAGATTAACTTTATTTTTCAGGAGCTCTTTAGAAAGGCGAGGCAAAGTCCTATTCTGTAACATTTAACTAGTTAAACGTAGATCAGTAGACTTCCAGGATAAAAGATTCAAAAGAAGTCAAAATTTCTTTAAACTTGACTAATTTTTCAGATAGTACATTGATTACATGTTGTTATATTAGTTTTGGAATTTAAGGACCTTTTTTTAAATTAAAATTTTAAGGAGATAACTATAGACTCACAGAGATACAGAGATCCCTGATATACTCTTTTCCACTTTTTCCCAACAGTAATATTTTGTAGAGCAGTAGTATACCATCTCAACCAGAGAATTTACAATGATAGACCAAAGTTTTCCTGAGATTTCCCCAGGTATTTGTGAATGTACATCTGTATTAAGTACATATTTTAAAAGTGTTCTCCATTTTTATCAAAATCCCTTTATAAAGTTTTCTTTCTCTAAATTTTGTCATTCTCTTCTGATAGAATTTATTTTGCTTTTCAGAATCACAATAACAAAGCATTTAAGGAAGTATATAAAAAGATGGAAAGAGTATGGCTATGGAGTGAGGGGGGGTTAAAGTCATTTTAATTGAACCTTCTAAATTATCTAAATAAAATCTTCTTGGAAACCCATTCATTTTGATAGTAAGTTGTGGGAGTGAATACCAACAACACTTAAAAAACTTAAAAAAAAACTTGTGACTGAACTGGGAGAGGTAAAAGCATTCCTTTTAGATCACTATCAGACCAAAAGATGCTCTTAGATAGATTACTTAGCAAATTATTCCATCTAACTGCCTCTCCCCCATCACTTAATCTAAGATTGCAACAGACATTATATTCACAACTACAGATCACATTACCATCTCTTGTTAAACTTTCTCCTTTAAACACTGTTCAATTTAACTATCACAGATCATTTCCCTAATCTAAAAAACAGGCTGCAGGCTCCGTGGGGCCATTAGCCATATTATTTTTCATCTTTCTCTAAGGGACATATGAAACTGAGCTATTCTTGTTACTGGCTCCAGGCTTTCATGCACAGATGCTTGGAGGGTTCACGATTACTCTGGTCAGATGCTAATATAGAAAGAGGATTTTATGGACTGCAATAGAATCACTCTGACATTAACCCCTCTGTTCACTTAAAGGTCAAGACCAGAAAGATATCACCCTTCCTACCCCAGATTTTAATTGCTCTCTTGAGGAGTCTAGAACATGGTTTAGCAAACTACTATTTAGAGGCTGGCCACTCTTTTGTGAGTAAAGTTCACTTGGCAAACAGCCATGCCTATTTGTTTCTGTATGTCTATGGCTGTTTTCATGTCTTAGTGGCAGAATTCAGTTGTTTTTAGAGAGATTGCACTTCCAGTAAGTTCTAAAATATTTATTTTGAGAAAAATCCACCAACCCCTGGTCTAGGACAACATTATTGTAAGACCTTTGGGCCATGATCAAAAGGTTCTATATCTGGGCTGCCCCAAAAGGTTACTGCTAGTTCCTATGACTTTTGAGTACTGTAAAGTAGCTAGTACAACAGAGAAAATAGATTTTTAAATATATTTATTTTGGATTAATTAATTCTACATTAAACAACCACATGTGGCTAGTGGCAACTCTACTGCAGAGCATAGGATCTACACCTTTAGAACGACATAATTTTCTAGTTCTTTTTTCTTTTCCTCCAAATCTGTGATACATTTAAACAGACCAGCCATGAGCAAAAGTAATCATTAAACAAGAAAGCCAATAAAGGAAGTCTTTAATTATTTCTGAATATATAGGATTTCTATTTAATCAATTAGTTTTCTTAAGATGAATATACTTTATTTTATCTTTTATTAAATTACCACTGGTCTGCAACACAATCTATATGTATATATATAGCATATATATACTATATGTATTATACTATATATATATAT
This sequence comes from Uropsilus gracilis, assembly GCA_004024945.1. Classification (NCBI taxonomy): domain Eukaryota; kingdom Metazoa; phylum Chordata; class Mammalia; order Eulipotyphla; family Talpidae; genus Uropsilus; species Uropsilus gracilis. Next base: position 16,819 of record PVHY01012726.1, on the reverse strand, counting down.
ATATACTATATGTATATATACACACACACAATTCAGAGGTATAGGTTGATTTCTCTCCATACCCATAATCAAGCGTGCATTTGTTTTCCTGGTACAAGAGAGAACCAGTACACTATTTTAAGTTTACTGAACTTCTTTCATATCTAAAGCATATTTCATATGTGATATAATAGGTTTACTATGTAATAGTCCTTCTGTCCCTGCAAGGGTATTTAAGTCTTCTTTAAGTGAAATATTTGAGATGACTGGGATATAGTAATTGATAATGTAGATTCATAAGTACTTAAAATGTATTAAGAATCAAACACAGTATAGGAAAAACACTATTTTCAATAAGAAAAATAGACTTTGTATGATTTGAGATGATCTTGAATATTGTGGTATCAAGTTATCTAATCTGTCTAAATGGGGGGATCAGTAATGGTATTGATAACTGTGAGTCTATACTACAGCAAAGATACTTTTTCTTAACTGATGCTCAATCGAGAAGCACTTTAGTCACAGAAACAGACTGAAAAATATGGAATCCTTTAGGTAGAGAACTATACTATTTAAAAAGGTTCTTATTAATTACCTATAACTATAATCATATATATATTATGTAATATACATGTTACTTGTTATTAAGCCCAGTTATTCTATTTGCAACTATTAGTTTATTGGAATATGTGATATTTTTAACTTCATAGATAAATATTACTTCAGAGATAAATATTTCACCTTCATACCCCCCCCAACAGATAAATGGATCAAGATGTGGTATATATGGAATATATACCACCATGGGATATTACTCAACATTCAAAAAATATAAATTCATGCTATTTCCAGCAACATGGATGAAGCTGGAAGGGGTTATGCTAAGCAAAATAAGTCAGAAGGAAAAGTAAAATATAAAATGGTTTCATTTGTAGGTGGAATATAGGGAAACTGAATGAAGGGTTAGCAAAAAGGTAGAACTTGCAAGTTGACCTAGATCTGAGGTATATAGCAGGGGAGAGGGAGGGAAAGAGGTCAAAACAGGGGATAGGAATATACAAGGGATCAATGGTGGTGGTTCATGGGTGCCATGATAATGGGAGAATGACGAGGAGTACATCTGAAGGGAGAATCAAATATTGTACAATACGAACACTGCTATAGGGAGTAAGTAAATCAATCAATTTCTGAAAATAAAGAATATCAAATATAAAAAAGAAATTTCTTATTAATTTAAGTTAGTACTAAACTTTGATTCTACCACTGACTTTTTTGGGTCTTTGAGCAAGACTTCATCACCTGTCTGGGAGTCTCACATGCCTACATGTAGACCAAGAAATGCCTAATATTCACCTCTAATTGGATAAACTATTTTCCCCTCTTTTTCTCTCAATTCACATACCCACTTCATCCACTAGTTCTTTCAATGGTGTCCACAGAAATTATGCAGATTTAGTAATTATGCAGTTTCTCAATCAATGTTATCTTCTTAATGGAACAATTCAGATCTGTCAAATCTTTCTTTAGGGATTTGCTTAACCAATTAGTCATTCAAAATCTACATCCTTTTTTGCATGTTGACATATATTTATACAGGATATTATCTATTGTATCAAATTGGTCTCATTTAGAAACCAGTGAATGCAAGTACCTATTTTATGGTGCTGATCTTTTGTTCACTTAAACCTGTGGTTACTGATTATAAGTAAAGGATTCAGCTGAGAGAATTTATATTTAGATTAATTGAGACCATTTTATATTTAGAGTGGCAACACCAGTGAGGATAATTAGCAAGCGCTAATCTCATCTCATGGGAATTGACTTCTTACATGCCATCTTTAGAATGTGCACATATTAACAGCTTTATCTTTTCACTTACCATCCTGCTGTTCCTTAGAGAACTCGATCTGTTAGAAAAAAAATTAACCATAAAGAATATTTTAACCAAAAAAAAAGTCCTGATTTTGAAAGGTATCCAAGCTCATTCTCTGAGAAATCTTCAAAGTAAGCTCAAAAGTAAGCTTGCTTTTCAGAGTTCAGGCATAGCTTGGACACTAACAGGTTGAACACACAGTAACATGCCTTAGAGATGAGTGCTATTTCAGAAACTAGGCAGTGCTCTGCCAGCCTTTGGAGTAAGAAGCTCAGTTCACTTACCAGCAATTTGGTCAGCACTGAAGGACTGCAGAGGTGAGAAAGAAGGAAAAAGAAAGAAACAACTACTATTTGTTCAAATGCATTGACAGAAGAATGAGTGCTCTTTACTGAGATTTTTAGGAAGCCATGTAGATATCATAGAATAAGAATTTGCCTTGAGATATGTTTGAATCTAGGTAAGATGGAAAGCTATTGCAGAAGATAATTAGGGACTATCTCTATGTATCTTATTCAAAGATTTAATAAACGCTAAATCAAATACTTCCTGGAATCATAATAATCTATGATGTATTTATGTCTAATACAGTTAGGCTACATTAAAAACACTACATTAGGGAAAAAACACCTAAAATCATTCTTCTACTTAACCAGTGTATTTTTACCCATAGATTCTGAAGATTTTAACTGAATTTTAGCTTATTTGCATCTTATTTTTAAAGGTATAATATTTTTGCAATCGTTGCAGGCTTTTTCTCTCTAAATTTATATATAATCAACCTTACGTGATATAGCAAAAGATGAAAAGATGATGAAGCATAAAATAATGCTTTGGGGAGTAAGATGTATTTTCCCATTTGGCGATTAATAGCGTTAATTAATCTCTTCTATCCTCAACCCAACTCAATGAAAACTTAAAAGCAGATTCTACAGACTCACTCAGAATATGTTCTACCCTCGACTCTAGTCCTTGTCTGTCTTTCTCCTCCAAATCAGTCTTATCCACTACCTACATCCTTCGATCAGTGACGAATAATTTCTCGCAGGACCCACCATGATGGAGCTGCCCGCAGAGTTGCAAAACAGCTGAGGAGTGAGGTGAGGGCTGCAGGAATCCCTGTGTGGGGACCTCCCTTGCTGAGGCTGCCTTTTAATTCCTGGGGGGAGCTGTGACCTCATGCTAGCATCAGGTTTCAGAGGGAGGTGGCCACTCCCCTGGAGAGTTCTTTAGCTTTCTTAGGGCAACGGGAAGAGGCATTTCTATCCTGAGGGTTATTTTTAGGTTCCCGGATCTTGGATCTTGGAATGGACAGCCATAGTGAGGCTGAAGCTGATGAGTACTTTTATGGTCTTTTACCCTGAAATGGTCTCTTAGAGCGGCCTCCTCTGAGAAGCTTATTCATCCAGTGGCAGACATGTTCAGGCTTTCTCTAAGGGCTTGGACTGGCCATTTTTTCTCTGTAAACTATGGATTTTGTAAATTTCAAGTCAGCAAATTTTAGTGTCAATGGAAGTTCCTGGATGGGCCTATTTTTTGACTTTTCAAAGAGCAGCTTCTTTAGAAGAAACAGCCTCTGAATGCTGTCCCCAGTGGTAAAGATCAGAGGACTGGAAAAGGCCATGATGGCCTTTTTCATGATGGTCTTTTCTGACCCTCTTTCTGAGGGTTTCTACCTTTTTCTTGTGGTTTCTGCCTGTTTCTTAGTGTTCACCACACTGACAATCTGGTCTGTTCTGACAGCATTCAATTTAAGATCCAATTTTGGCAAATTGTATTCTTTGAAGTATATAGACTTATCTAAGTCAGGTATAGTTTTGATCACCATTTTCACCATTTTCCCTTAATTTCTTTAGAGTAGGGTTAGATATTTCCTACTCTTCTTTTTATCTTAATGGTGGTTGAGATCACATATTTGAATGTCCGAAATTCCACTAGGAAGAAAAGCTGATAGATTGTTTTTGCATAGACATTCTAGGCATATTTTTTAAAAATTAAAGTCTTGTATAAATTCATATGAGAATGTGCTGATTCTATTTCTGCCTTGTCTAACATTTTATAGCTCAGTTTCCAGGCTGATAATCAAAAAAAGCCAAAGCAAGGGCTGTGGAATACAACATCATACTTAGAATTTTAAGTCTACCTACAGAAGTGACGGATAATGGACTTGATGGTCCATTGATGGTAGCTCACATGAAAATAGGGAGCGGCCTCCTATTTGGTTGTTCTTTAAAAAGTGCTGGTGAAAGATCAGCCATAGGAAGTTCAGACATGTTATCAGTTTTCTACATATTAAAAAAAGCAGTTTAAAAACAAAGTATTTTGGAGACAAATTCAGTAGTGGCAGTACTGGCCACGAAAAGTGTGAAATGTCTCCTTGGTAGACAGATGTATACTTTCAAGTTTTTCCATAACATGTGGGGAGAAATTAGCATTTAAATGCATTCATTTTTGTCCACTGTTTACAATGAGTGAAAAAGACTCAAAGGCTTTGAGTTCCAAAATAAGAATTGACAATATGAGTTTCAAGTTATCAATACATGAGTCAATATATCATTATAAATAGATTAACATTTTGTGAGAGTATTGGCAAATAGAAGTTAAAAAATCCAAAGTGCTTTGAATCATTATGGGAAAATGGAAAGGAGGGGTAAAGGTGGAAAATTTGTGACCTTTGATAATTGTGTAATTTGGAGTCTCATGATTTTCAATGCATAAATTATAGCCATTAGAGCAGACCTTGATTTCTTTGTGGTCTTTTTTAGTCTTGTAATTATATTTATATAATTGGGTCATTAAATTTGAATTGCCCTGTGATTAATATTGAGAACTACCATCTATATTTGGTGGAGCTACTAACTATAAATAACATAACATAAACTTATCAAAGTGGTCTCTTATTACCCATCATATACTCTTTATAATGCTTATTTTCATAATTTCTTCCAGTAGAAGTATATTTTCTTTGAATATATATAAAATATGTTCAATTTGTATAAAATCTTTTGAGCAAATTGGAATATTTACAAGTTGTATTTATGAATAAGTTATTGCTAGCCACTTTCACACTATATAAAGATTTATTATTATTAAAATAGAAGTGGTAGGTGGTGGTCAACTATTTCATTCTAGCTTTTCTCTGTGTTTTTATTACAATGAGAGTAAGAGCTTAGATTATTTTTGTACTGAAAAAGCAAGGCAAACACTATTGACAACAGTGGAGAGGGTAATAGTGTGGTCTACTCCAGAAAATACTTTATAGTTTAAGATTTAGAAGATCTAGATGTGGTAAGAGAGTAAATAGGAAATACTTTTTATTTGCTGATACACTTTAAAAAATTTCAAAACCTCTCCTGAAGCCTTTCTTTGGTTTTATAATGATGAAGTAATCAGCCTTTTGAACAAAGGTGTGATAACAATAAACATGTTAACTGATTTTGGATTTTTATTTCTAGATTTTATCCCCCACCTACAACTTTATGAAATACCTTGCCTGTATACATGCTCAATAGATTTTTATTAAGTTAAAATTACCAGAACATATGTTTAGCCAGTTCTCTCTTCATATATAAGCTCCTCCCCCTATAACATATTCCCCAAAGGAAAAGATTTGGACATTTTTCATTTTTAGAAGAGGTACATACATTTTCTTTCTATGCTTCCTCATCAGTCCCTTGAACTGGCAAACATATAGTAGGCATTGTTATTTTGAATTATTGATGAATATGATTTATATTTCTGGAGCTGCTCCTTAGGTTTTATATAACATTTATGATCAGGACTTCAATTTTGCAACTTTCATTTCTTCTTTTTTTCTTTTTAAAGGTTTATCATCTTAGCTTTGAATCTACATACTAGCCTGTCAGTAAAATAACTACCATGTTTTTTATTACTTGGTGTTGGGTATAGGTAAATATTATTCAACAAGGTAATGTCACTAAAAGTTTTTTTTTTTTTTTTGTAATGTTTATGATTTATTTCTACTTTGAGAAGTAATCAATCTTGAGGTTTGGTAAACTGATTGTAGAAAGTGTAAGTTTCTACAATATGGAAAAAATTGGTTTATAGGAAGATTATTAAAATGTATTTAACCAAATAGGTTCTGGAATTGATGCAAGTTAAGCTTCAATATACTAAAGTAATTAAAACTCCAATTAAAGACTATCTGCAACACTTATGGAGGGAAAATGCCCCAGGAAGGAATATAGGTTACAGACTTTTAGGAAATTTATCTTCACTGAGATACAGTAAGCTAATGAGGAAGGTTAAATATGGAAATTAAACTGGGCCAGTTCTCAATTAAAAGAACTCACAAAACATTGCTGCATATTCTTTTATTTAGTGTATGACAGAGAAGTCGAAGACCTGACTATGTGCAAACTCCAGGGAACACTTAATTATTTTCACTCCAATCACATAGGCTGTACTATAAATGATCAGCAGAGTACTGTTATGGAATTCTGAGAGTTTCATGTTTCAAAATCAATCAATTTAAAGGAAGCAGATGTTCTCCATGGCATTTTTTATGTCAATAAAGAATATACTTAGACTGGTGACCATAATATTGTATAAGATGGAAAATTAAGGATAACAGGAATATAGCATAAGTCCAGGTAGTCTAATGTTGAAGAGAATAGATGACTGTATTGGATAAGACCTGAATTGATGAGGAAATGAGTAATACTGTGCTCAAGAGGCCAAGACTATTGAATTGAATTCAAAGTAAATTCTGAATTATTAAAATAGTACAATTCGGACCTATAGAATTAGCACAAAGCCTTTAGTGAATTTCAATAAAATTTTTTAAGATTTGACTTAAATCTGTTTCTTCAGATTTCTTATCAGTTTTCCCATAATTAGTAATTGATAAGTTAAGATTTTTTGAGTTTTCCTTTTTCTATTTTATGTACTTATTTGCAAGGTTTATTAAAAACCCAGCTGTGTTTTTTTCCCTTTCACCTCTTTTTATGTTTAAAAGATGAGCATCACAAAAATTCCTTGTGTATTTTTAAAAGAAATTGTAAGTATGTTTTTTTTCCTACTTATCTGGAGTAAAAGCTCCTTTGGTAACAATGGGGATGTAAGGATAATAATATTTCCATTTTAAAAGTTTTAGGACTTTTGATACGGTACAAGAATATTAGGTAGGGATTGAAGTATTCAGAATTTTGTTCTGTCTCCTTATATAAGAAATCATCTCCTTTGATTCAATAGTTTCTTTTATCTGGGCTTTAGCTCCTCAAATATATTATACTATATGAGTTTTGGGGTTGCTAATGGTTTTAGAATGTGAGTATTCTATCCTTAATAAATTCTACCTCATCTCAATTTTTTAATGTAAAGGACAGGGTATCTCAAAATTTAGCAAGTAGTTTTATTTGGAAGTAGTTTAGCAAGGTATGATTTTACAACATCAAGTGAGTAGATGTTTTCTAAAGGGACAGTATCCTTGGTGCTTACTCAATACAAAGAATCTCACTACAAGCAGAATGAAGAATTAGATGTAATGATACAATTAGGGAAAACCCCTTTTTCTGACTTTAATTCACTATTACTAACTTATGACTAGAATAGTAAGAATTTATTGTCCATATAATTAAAAATTTAGCTCATATACTTAAAGCCATTACCACTCGTATATTGAAGTTTTGCAATGCAAATTCTGATTTGGGATGAGAAACACATTGAAAAGGTTGAAACAAACTTTAGAAGATCCTGTTTCATATAAGAATATATTTCAGTATGAAGAGTATGAAGAGGTGCAGTGTCAGCTGAATAAATAGAATCCCTTCCTCAATTTCCATGAGTCAGATGGTGCTTAATGCTGGATAATTATGGAACAACTTCTAAAGACATCTTGCCAGGGGGTTCATTTGCAACATGAAAATGTCGAGAGGCTAAATTTGGCACTGTCACTTTGGGTCTTCTTGTCTTGCAAAGATTTCATTTTCTTTAAAGTTAAAAGGGCTATTCACTATAAACTGGTGAACACACCTATTCCTTCCCAAGCCTAATTTACTTCAAAGAGACATTGTTTAGTTATTATCTTTCAAAACATAATTTTAGAGAGTTGAAGAATGCCTTGTAATATTTTCCTGCTCCTTCCATTCTTTTCTTTTTTTACAGCACAGATGCTGGAAAGTGGAAACTTGACACTGATACACAGTGATAGTCTAAACTATTTCTTGATTTGTCCCTGAAGTTATATCCATTTGCAAATGAATTAGTATTGCAGTTGGTTGATATTAGAGTTGTGTAAAAACTAATTTGTACTATTGAAAGATCAGAGTAGAGGAAGATAAACTTATAAACATATATAAAGAAAATTTAGAAACAACTTATAAATGTTCTTACTCCTTCCTTCTAATTAGAAAGATCTGAAGTGTTCTTTTCCTTAAGTTAGTTAAGGTTGAGATTTATCCATTATAGATACTATGGATGTTATGGCATTATGCTTCTAGATATCACTCCAAAGACTATTTAGTTGAGATTTTGAAATTTAATCATGCTGCTTATTTGTAAACTAAACAGAGATTGCCATTCTCTAAATATGAACCTGATGACAAGACAAGGAGGTCAGGATTGATGTGTGTGTATTTTAACTAAACAATATCAAAATTATGTAAAAATTCAGTCAGCTGCACTACATTTGATAATATTCAAAATACTCTGTTGTGGTTTTCTTCCCTGGTCATACTGAGTCTCAATTAACATATAACATTGTCTAAATTTAAGGTATACAACATGTTGATATGACATATGTGAAATGTTTCCCACAAAAAGGTTAGTGAATAGATCCATCATGTCACAGTGTTACCTATATATTTACTTATTATAAATAGAGATTTGAAGATCTATACTCTCTAACTTTCAAGAAATATACAATATATCATTAGCTTAAGTTACCACTTTGAATACCAAATCTCCAGAACTTACTCATCTTAGAACTAGAGGTCTCTACATGGAGGTCATCCTCAATCATGTCCACCATCTCTTCCTCTGCCCCTGGCAACACCAATCAACACTCATAATAGTATTTGGTGATTTCCTTTTTTAAAAAGTATTGAGGTAATGCTGGTATATTGTTGTTTTCATTTTGTGAGTATAACCCCCTCAGGTATTACTGTCATTGGGTGCCTACCATCAAAGAACCTGCAGCCCAATACTTTATGAATTGCGCTCACTCCCCACCTTGCTCTCCATATTTTATAATATCCATGTTCCTTCTATAATTTTCTATAGGAAACCGAAGACTGAGATCTTCCTAGGTTCCTTCTATGCCCCCCCTCGTCAAAGAGAATACTTAATCTGTCAGCAGTAGACTAACAACTCAGGGTAAATTTTACACAACAAAGAGAAGTGAACTAGAGGTGACATATCTTGGTGAACTCTGAGCTGTGCTTGTCACTCCCTCTTCTGGCTACACAAGGCCGTGCAGGACAATGTAAAAACCATTCTTCTCACACACTTACTAGCAAAAGACTTCTTCACACAGCCTTAGAAACAGCAACATTTTTGTAAATGGGGGGTTGTTTACCACAGCTGACTAGATTAGGCCTGTTAGGTTGTACCCTAGTTTACTAGTTATTCCACCGTGGGCAAACCACTGAATCTCATTTAGACTCAGTTTCTTTTCACACAAAGTGAAGCTGAAAATAAATGTAGTTATTAGGAACAGTATTTTCCACTTTATCCATTAAACTGAAAGTTTACATCTTCCATCCATAAGATTTGTTGGTTGATATTGCTTTAAGATTTGTTATTTATGATGAGCTTCTGTCAATGCATTCTGCACTTTTACACTTTTAGAATATCACCCACAGATTCTAGTCAGGAGTGACCTGACTGAATGGTGAATATGGGGATTAAATGATTAAATTTAAGCAGAACAATGAGAGTCATGATTCAAAGTTCGGTCACCTCAGAAATCCTGACATATCAGCTTAGGCATGCACCATGCAAAAAAATTCCACTTTTTACATTAAAGACTTTTAATAATCAAAGCGTGTGGTCATTTCATTACTTACTTTCGTTATTCCATGTAGTTGTAACTTTGAGTGATAAGTACTAATTCTTGTCTTTGCACCTACTTATGCTGTTTTTTTTTTTTTTTTTTTTTGGAAACTAGGTCTCGCTATTTTTGCCTGTGGAACCACAGGCTCACGTTGCCCATGGTATCACAGACTAAAGCAATCCCCAACCTCAGCTTCCCAGGTAGCTGGGATTACAGGTGTGCGCCACCATGACCAGCTATTTTTTGGGACTAGGTCTCACTATGTTGCCCCAAACAGGACTCAAATCGCAATCCCTAGCTCCACTGCTTCATAGGCTGAAGCTTACAGGCATGAGCCACCGTGCCAGGCTTTTCATGCTGGGTTTTAATTCCTATATTTGATATTTAGGCAGGCTGTATTTTCTTAGTCCAGGCATCATTATCAGAAATATTAATCTCTAAGCTAAGAGCGTTTAAGAATTGTCCAAGATTGTAACGTTCATGTTCAAATATCAGCAGTTTTTGGCTAATGAAAAGGATGCTCATAGAAGTTCATGGGGAGGGATAGGACATTCAACAAGAATTTCCTCTGAGACAATCAAAAATTTTATATTAGAACAACTAAAGACAAGTCTTTAACAAACAATAAGCCAGGAAAATGTATTTAAGAAATTGATAAAATTAATTTTAAAAATGTTAAAATTAATCTAACACTATTCAGAATTTATGGAAATCCAAATTAATGACTATTAAATATGGTATATTATAATATGGGTGATAGGTGGTAACTGGAAATTATATAGAAGAATTAAATATTTCATTTCATAAAGACAGTTAGTTACACCTAAGTTTTAACTCTGCTCGAAGTCTAAAAGGATAGTCTAAAGGATAGTCAGGTTCTTATTCTTATATGATTTATAAAAAAAAATTAAATACAATTTAAGTTTGTTCTTTATTGTGTTTTTGCAAAAGTTAATGAACACACATAACAGTTCTATTAATTTCTTTAAAGTTCATTTTCCCTGCTTGAAATAACCCTTATAACTCATAAGTGGTAATATATCTAGAAACATCATTAAGTGACTAAAAGCATCAAAATACAAAAAAATGCTTTAATGTACATTTTAATTGGCTTTTCTACCTACTGGGGTGAAATTACATTTTATAAAGTTCTCAAGTTGCATCACACTCTTGGCTATGTTTCATCTATAAATACAGATTTCTTATCGATGAATGCAAATTATTGAAGTCATCTAAATTCCTTTTCAAAAACATGTTGATTTTAATTTCATTTTTCTCTTTTTCCATTAGGAATGTGCTTGCTAAGTGAAATAAATAAAGGTAAGTTTCCTCTTTATATTTTCTCATTAAACTTCTCTTTTAGTTTGTGTCACTATCAGGATTCATCACATCTCTGGTTCTGCAGTGAAAGAGAATAGATGGAATGCTTCCCATCTTAACAGAGACTCTTTAGTAATATATTTTTTAATTGCTTAGTTAGCTCACACTAGCATTAACTCAACATATAGATGGAAGGATAAATGCATATGCAAGATTCAGGAAGTGTCACTTCTCTGTTGATAGTCAACAAGTAATCATTTAAATTTCCCTCTAAAAAGGTGATTTTGTTATTGGAGCCTTCTTATCTAGCAAACTAATTTTTAATTTATTTACTTATTTTCACACAATGTCTTTGGGAAGAAATGATGCCTGTTTTCATTAATGTGATACTTTTTCTTCTTAAAGAGATAGATTTTTTTTCTTTTATAGACGCTTGCTATGCTTGGTCCAAAGAGATGATATTTTCATATAAATTGTGATCAATGTTAAAGGACTAGCTTCAGCATTGACTTGTATTTCTAAATGACATATAGAGTGGAGGACCAGAAAAGAAGAACACTTGTAACTATTGTAGTATTATCATATTCATTATATAGTGGAGTTGGTATGCATTGATAAAGATGCATTAACTAGAATTGTTGGACATTAAAACTTTTATTTCTTCCTAATGAACTATTTGTATTCAGTCCTTACATTAGGAAAATATTTTATAGAAGAGTTGACATATATGTCTCCTCTTAGGTGGATATTTGTCAAGAAAAGCTCTTCACCAATATCAGATTCTATATTCTATATTTTTTTCAAATATGAGACTTCAGGTATCTACAAATATAAGAAATCCACTTTAAAATGTGATAATCCACTTTCAAATAAAAATTTTTATGTTTAGCAGGAATGCTGGGAATTTATAAATTTACTTAATCTCACCATATAGTTAAGGGGAAGCTAATTCAATTGTACATTAGGAGTATGTTAAACCCATGAGTACACTAAAATGGTCAATGAAATGTTTATTTCTAGGTCAACATAATGATTGCAAGTCAACAGTGTCAGATTCACACAATTCAGATTTATTATGACAGAACTCTTGGCATAAGCGAAAAGATAACCTCATGAGCACTTTCACCCATTACTTTTCCATATTAAGTTGGATTCCTTAGATGAAGATTTTCAAACTGCCTTTGGTCCAATCAGAGCCCGTGAATGAGGAGAAGGTGCACTTTTGATGGATCACATCACTGAGAGGTTATGGGCACATCCATTGCGCCCTTTTTCCAAAAGCAGATAATCTTTTGACAGTTGAGAACTTTGATCGCAGCAAAGTGTTGACACAAAAATTAATCACATTCGCTTTAGTTTGAGATCAGTATGCAAGAGCTCAGAGACATAAACTAAAAGCCATATAACCAACAAGTTTTACAAAAAAAATTGGGTTAGTTTCATTTAGCAGCAACGCAACACATCTTGAATTAAATATTATATATAAATAAACAAGATGACAGTTATAGTCACTGAAACAATTGAATACATAATTGTCTGCACTGAAATCTCATTTAGTCTTGTATCCAATTTTATTAAGTAAAGCTCAAGGAAGAATTAAGTTGAATCGCAAAAAATCTTCCCCTTTTCAGATGAAATAAAGTGGCTGGCAAATAAATCTAACCAGGACAATTGGAACATCAGTTGTTTTTAAACTTTTGGAAACAAGTCAGGACTAAAACTTTCCTTTGCATGGAGTGTTAAGGTAAGAGATCTAGTTTCTACAGAGACTTTATTAAAAAAAAAAACTTCAGGTTCAAGTATTTGTAAAACATTTTACACACTTTACACTGACAGAATTCCCCTCTCAATGGCACTTTGACAAAATGTGCACAGATGTGACAACATGTACGGAACAAAAAATAAAACCTATGCAGGTTGCACCTACAGTTCCATGCTCAAAATACTTTCTCTGAATTTTTTTTGCTGGAGCTTATTTTTAAATTGGGATTCTCTTTTCAAATTTATCCGTTCAATTAGTAATGCCATTTCTCTCAGTGAAAAATATAGCCGTCTGCAGGCTCCTAGAGTTCCCTACTGTTGAAAGATGTTTCCGTGACTAAACAATTCATCCCTTTAGTTACCTTAATGGAAGAGAGGTCAATTTTTTCTTCCTTTTTGGCGGGGGCAGGTGCAGGCGCCGGGGCTGGGGCTGGGGCTGCGGCCGCTGCTGGTTTCTTCACATCTTTCTTTGGTGCCATTTTGTTTAAAAGGATGGGTTAAAAAAAGAAAAGGAGCACCTCCAAAAGAACCTGTCAAAATGATTCTTGGAAGAGAAGTGTTGCTTCTGTTGATCCGTAGCCCAGTGTCTTGAAGGTGGACTCGCAGTGTTGAATAGTATAAGGACTCGTATATATATTTCACCTAGTGCCTAATAGAATCTTGACACATGCGGCTGGATTGGACAGTTTGCTAGTCGAGGGGGGATGGCATTCCGGCTCAGACTATAAATGGCATCTAAAGGGTCAGGGCTTCATCAATTTTTTTAAACTCCTCTTGCTTTTTTTTTTTTTTTTTTTTTCCCCTCCACCTCCTGATTTAAAGGACAAAGAAGTATGACAAAGCCAGCTTCAGATCCTTTGGTGACAGTAAAGTAGATTGACTGATACTTTTTCTTGATAGAATTACAGTTCTGCTGAAGTTAGAATTTTTTTTTTTCATGCCTAAGAAACTTGACTGAAGGATTTGATTTCAACTTGGAAGTTTGGCAGGGGTATCACTAACTTTCACCCAGCTTCTTTGCTTATGCTCCTCCTCCTTGCCATCATTTGAAAGAAAATGTTGGTCAGCAAAGAGGTGGTGGTGTTTAAAAATAAAAAGCAGACGTATAAGGCAAGTCGATCAAGTCTTAAAGTGGTTTCCCTTCTAGGGAGTACAAACTCTGGCTCTTGCTCTTTTCACTTGTAATGATCTGTATGCTAAATAAAAGTGCTTTTTAAATTCAAAATGACTTTTGTTAAAAATTGTTTTCCTGTCATGAAAAATATCAGATAGGGTAGAAATGAGAAGATTTACCTCTTGTTAAACAACTTTAACAATAGCATAGATTAGTAAAGCAGCAGTCAGTCCAAATATGTATTCATTCATTATTATTACTAAATGGTATGAGATCTAATTATTTATTTGCTATCTAAATTTTCTACCCTACTAGGAAGGTAGATATATTTTTTACTTTACCCAAATGACCAGAGAGATAAAGAGATAAAAACATTTTGTCAATATAGTACGTGTTTTGGTTGAGTAACTTGAACGTTTTTCCTTTTGTCTTTAGCTTTCTAGGATGTAAGACTAGACTCTCATATTAAGAGGCATAAGACTAATCAATATGTCATCTTTACTTCTGTTCTTTGAAGTTGTAAGACATTTAATGGGCATTATTATATAGTTTAAAAAAAACCTAGGAGCTAGTTTGGAATTTTAAAAGTGTATGTAAATTTTTTTTTTATCAGAACAACTCTAAGAACTCATATGTATATGAGCATTATGGGAACAAAAGTGTTTGAAACAGGAATATTTATTTGTTTCACATTAAGGGGTAAATGGCTTGATCTCACTATCTATCTAAATCCCTTATATATATATAATAGACTTAAGAATTCACAGAGAAAAATATGTTGGTGCAGAATTTTCTGCTTGAAAAGCAGAAGTCACAAAGCTGAGGTGCCACTCATACATATCACACCAAGGACACAGACTCTGACTGTGACATTGGTGTTGATATTAACAGAGGCCATGTGGTTGAGGGGGTATTGAAAAGCTCCTCTCTCAAATCTATAAATTTGCCTATTCATGAGAAACACCCAATAAAACCCAAACTGGGAAACATTCTACCAAGTTTTTGATAAGCACTTTAAAAACTGTAAATTTAAGGCTTTAAAAACTGTAAATTTAAGGCTTTAAAAAAACAAGGGACATCTGTGGAGTAAATGTAACTCCTAGAATAAAAAGGAAATGTTATGTAAAGCTAAGAAAATCTCAATAAAGCATGGGAGATAGACAATAAAATATATTAATTAGTTTTTGTTCATTTTGTTGGGATGAATGCTCCATACTGTAGTAAGATATTAATCACCCTGGAAAAGAAGTGGAAAGGATTTTGGAATTTTCTTAACTTTCCTCATAATCTAAATGTGTTCTAAATTGTAAAAAATCAATCTTAACCCAAAACCCCAAAACCTAAAAAGAGTAAACATAATTCACTCTGAAACCTCAAAGAGAAGACATCTATGATCCCACTCTTACTTAGTAGATATTCTTTGTGTCTTACTCCATTTTGTTGCAGAAGGAAAATGTAAACATGTTGACAATTTATAATACTAAAATCTTTTTTGAAATGGTTGGTACTACTAGATACAACACGTATGTCCCTCAGGCATTATTAACTACACACAACTTACATGTGGCAAAAAGAACTTAGAGGCTTTCTGAAACTATGAGTAATTTCTTATGATAATTAGATTAAAAATGAAAATTTTTCTTGACCCCTCCTTTTTATTGGACTTGTCAGGGGAAAAAGGGCAACAGCTGAGGCATCAGGTTCTCAGTGACAGCTGATATGTTCTGTGCTCAGATCTTCCAAGAGTTTCTCACGCTTAACTCTACCATTTGCTGTACAGTTGCTTTTAGACATTGACCAAAGTGCACAAGAATGGCAGAGGACAAATTTACTACTAAAGGTGGCTCAAGATAGTCCACCTTCTCTCTCTGTGTGTGTTTGTGTGTGTGTTTGTGTGTGTGTGTTTACTACGGGGACAAAATTTGCCACATGTTCATCTGTTTCTTATATGAGTGTAGGTTTTTATATTCTTTTGGGTTATGACATACTTGTTTTCTATTGTCTGGGGAATGAGAGGGACTGCTATTTCCCTTTCATTTCACTAGTCCTTAGCAGAGGCTATCATGATTAAACTGCTGATTAGGCAACCACAGGGATTTATGTCATCCACATTTATTAACTACCAATTATATACTAGGCATTGACCAAATGCCTATTACAAATGAGCAAGACAGAGTGAACAAGTGAGAAGACAGATTCGGTTTCTGTTCTCTTAGAGGTGTTAGAGGTTGGGAGCAGTGATGGACAATAATCAACTACTGAAATAATTGTAAATTGTCACAAGTAATGCAAAGAAAACAATCATTCCAAGGTGGGTGGACATGCACTGAGTATACATGAGTTGCCATTTGAGCTTAAGAGTATTTGGATTTAGATGCCCTAAAGAGCTTATCCAGAGTGGAAGTAAAGAAATTTTATAATTTGCAATTGTAGAGGCTTTAATCATTTAATAAAATAAGCTCAATATGCAAATGCATATACCATTCAACTCAAAGGTTCTAATTCTCCATACTTAGTAGCGATTTACTACCTTGTTTGCATGTTTAAATTACTTAGGGAGAATATGAAATACTTTTGCTTGGGCACCATTCCCAGAGACTCTCATTTTTCTGACCTGGGGATGGATTGGGAAATGGCTCAGGGAGCATTGGGCAGCAGAATTTTAATTTTCTTTCAGCTTTTATTCCAGACATGTAAACATATTCTTTTTTTTTTTTTTTTTTTTTTTTTTTTTTTTTTTTTTTTTTTTTTTTTTTTT
>PVHY01012725.1:0-43495 GCA_004024945.1 Uropsilus gracilis | reverse complement strand
AGTAAAATATTAATTTTCATCAGCTTGTTGGGAACAGACTGACCAAAGTAACTTCATTTTGCTTAAAACCTCCATTTTGACACCAGTGTCCACTCTCTGCCCTCAGTGGAAAGTACCCACCATGGCAGACTGGTCTGACATCCTGTTTCTGCCTCCTCTTATTCCTGGTTGTTCCTGACAACAGCATTGTCCTTCTGATAGATGACGGATGTCAGCATTATTGGAAACACACAGTTATGGGAACGTGTCCCACCATTATGGGAATGTGGGAATGTGTCCTATAGTTATGGAATGTGTCCTACACCTGCTTGCTTGCTTCACAATGGGGGAGGGGGATGGTTTTGCCCTATAAAAAGTTGTAACAGAGACTGCTTGGGGTCTCTCTTGCCTAGCTGTTGGGCGCCTTGGTGCACCAGTAATAAGCCTGCAGCTTTGAACTTCAGTCGGAGTCCTTGTGTCTTGTTGTGTGGCCCATGAGTCACAACAGAACCAAAATAAAATAACAGACACCTAGAATTCTACATGTGAAACAACCTAGGTAAAAGAAATTGCAACCTGGTAGGTTACGTTGCCCCAAGTCTTGTTTGAACAAATGCACTAAATCACGGGCTGGAGAGCCTTGTCCAATGGTTTGGCCCAACATACTGATCATGAGGCATCATACTAAACAAAAAAACATTAAAACCCCACTAATGACCTCACAACCTCCCAGAGGAGGAAGGCTGGATGCTGTAACTTGCTTGTACATGGAAGCTTAACCAACCCAGAGGAGAATGCTGCCCTCCTCTGCCCAGCCTCACTGACTTACCTCTCAAGTACCTCTTTTCATCCCTCTTCAAGGAGCCAGACTAAATTCTCCTTTCCAGCACTGGCTCACTCAAGCATGAATCTCTAATGAAGTTTTGCCTGGTTCAACAACACCTAACACAGGTGAACTCTTTCCTCAGGGAGCAAAGGGCCCACTCTCGTGTTGGGGACTGTAACACATGCAGTGAACTTGTTTTATGAAATAAAGAGGTTCTTGGGGAAAAAAAAAAGCTAAAATAGTTCTTAATAAACTCTTATTAAGGATTTTTTTTTTTTTTTTGAGATTAGGTCTCGTTATTTTTGCCCGTGGAACCGCAGGCTCTTGTTGCCCGGGGTACCACAGACTCAACCAATCCCAGTCTCAGCTTCCCAGGTAGCTGGGATGACAGGTGCACGCCACCACGTCCAGCTATTTTTTTGGAACTAGGTCTAGCTACGGGCCCCAGGCGGGACTTGAACTGCTATCCCTAGCCCCGGCCACTTCATAGGCTGAAGCTTACAAGCACAAGCCACTGTGCCCGGCTAAAGGATATTATTATAAGGACTAGTGTTTTTTTTTTCAACCCCTCACCAGATAAATGTAGACAAATTGAATCCTACTAACTAGGAAAAGGGGAAATTTAGATACAAAGGAAGGAAATTCACTAGTAAGGGGACTAACTAATCTTGCCCTTAGCGGGCACACATTTGAAAACAGCACTAATCTTACACCTCTGGGTTAAGGAAGGTGGACTGGTGAATGCGGCATTTCTGGACAGGGTCAAAGAAGAAAAGACCCCCAGAGCTGAAAAATAAAAGGTGCTTTGGTACAGGGGCTTCAGCAAATTACAAGGACACCGATGAGGTTTCAGAATAATTAGGGAGAGAAGGCCTATAGTCCCTAAGGTATGGCTCCCTTTTGGCTTCCTTGCTCCTCCTAGGTTCTGCCAGCCTGGGAGACCCATTTTGTTCTGTTTCCCCCCTTTGTTATAACCCTTTCCTTATATCTGTTCTTCTAAGTAAATTTGCTTCTTCTCCCTTGCTTGCCTGAGTCATCCAAGTTCCTGCTGTGACTCTCTCAGACACCAACCTAGTAAAATCAGGTAACAAAATATTGATTGTATAAAACAAGGTGTCTAATTAGTAGGGTTTAAGAAACAAATAGGATTTAAACAGATAGGATTTAATAGGAGTGATAGGAGTTAAACTCTTCTAAGGTTTTTGAGCTTGTTCATTTTTTTCTGGAGGATAATGGTGTTAATTCTAGATTTGCTATGTAAAGCAGTCATGTTAAAATGGCAAAGTAACCCTGAAAAACAGACATAGGCTATGTACTTCCCAAAAGATAGAAAAGGGCGGGGGGTGGGGGCGGGGTGGGGAGGAGGGAGAGATGGAAGGTAAATCTTCTAATCCCAAAGAAAGCAAGAAAGGAGATAAGATATGAATTAAAGAGATTCAACTTCATTACTAAAGTTCAAAACTAAGCCCCCACTCCTTGCCCAGTAAGCAAGACTGGGAAACTTCAGTGGCTAAATGGGGGGGCGGGGGGGCTGACTTGGGAACTGATCCAGTATGTTGGTGACCCAGATCTTCAGTCAGAACACATTCAGATCAGTCACCCAAACCAATCAATGACACCAGAGCCCAGTGACCTTCTCTCTCTGTGCTGCAGGCTTCTCTTGTCTAAACCACTGCTTCTTTTAGTAGTATATTTTGTTAGACTCCCTTATCCGTTCCTCCACTCTATGGTGAGTTCTTTCATCCCTTGCCCCTTGACCTACACCCGGATTCTTCCCTTACATTCTGCCTCTCTAATGGCAAAGTAGTTTCTATCAGAGGAAGTCACCTACAGAGAACAATTATAAACGCTGGATAATATATAAAAAACAAATCTCTGGAGTCTCCAGGAGAAGATCAAGAGCAGGAAGAGACCAGGAAAGCCAACATTTAAAAAGAACAATTTCCAGGTGCAAAGGTCTATAAAGTGTTTTTATATGCGAGAGGAGGTGATTCCCTCCCCCCCTTCCTTTAGGTTGGGGAATAATCAAATTAACATCAGGTGGGTTGACAAGAGGTAAAGAAAAGTTTAACAATAACATGTACGACTCCTGTATCCATGAAAGAAGTTCATTAACAACTAACTCACCGAGATGGCTGAAGTCACCTCCTTAAGTGACTTAAGCAACCTCAAAACAAGAGGTTTTGGGGAGAGGGAGAGGAAGGGAATGATCGGTAATGGCAAGTCACAGGAAAGACACTAAACAGAGGTTCACTGTTGTGCAAATTTAACTTGCTGCTTCTCCAAGCATTAGTGATCATCTTCCAAGATGCATTGAGGAAGACTCCTTACAAATGGAGACTTTCCCTCTATACAAGTAAATGCCTATTACCAAAAGGGGTCCTCTACCCACATTTCAGAGCCCTCCTGAGAAATAATTCTTATGCCAAAGAGACATTTTTGCAGTGGCGGATTTAGACAGTGGATTGGAGGGACTTGGTGGATTTTTAGGAGCAAGTGGAGAGGGAGGAGTTAAAAAAGATTCTTGGGAGACGTTTTTGTTTTTGTTTTTTTGAGACTAGGTCTTGCTATTTTTGCCTGTGGAACCGCAGGCTCTTGTTGCCCGGGGTACCACGGACTCAAGCAATCCCCAGCTTCAGCTTCCCAGGTAGCTGGGATTACAGGCGCACACCACCACACCCAGCTATTTTTTTGGAACTAGATCTCGCTACGGGCCCCAGGCGGGACTCAAACCACGATCCCTAGCCCTGGTCGCTTCATAGGCTGAAGCTTACAGGCACGAGCCACCGTGCCCGGCCTGGGAGACATTTTTTGACTGCAGCTTAAGTGTAAGTGGCGTGCTGGGATAAGAAGCAAGATCTCAGGAAGGACTTTTGCTTGGAGAGGAAACTTGTCCTTATTACCAGGAGGAGCTCTCAAAGGAGCTGGGCAGGCGGAGTGAGCCAAGGTGCAAGCAGGTTGTAAGGGAAGGAAGAGGGGAGGTAGCTAGAAAC
Organism: Uropsilus gracilis; assembly: GCA_004024945.1. Lineage (NCBI taxonomy): Eukaryota > Metazoa > Chordata > Mammalia > Eulipotyphla > Talpidae > Uropsilus > Uropsilus gracilis. Next base: position 39,697 of record PVHY01012725.1, on the reverse strand, counting down.
GTGAGATCTGAAATGGACTGGAAGGAATTCACTATCAAACTGTGAGGCTTCCAGTGATGGGGGCTGTATTTGATGAGGTCAATTTCAGGGGTGCAGAGCTGAGAACATCATCTGACATACTGCAACTCCTGAGACTTACTGAGCTAGGGATAAATGAAAAAGCACAATGGATAAGAGAGTTTCACTAAACTTTGGTAACTGGTGCCCAGTGAAGTTTTTCTATGTTATAAGTGGTAATCTTATTAGCAATTGTTATTTCTAGAAAGCATCTCTAGAAAAATGGAAGTATCTTCATCTTCTTTAAAAAATTGATTATATATAATCCATATATAGTCTATATATATATAAAACATCATTGTATATTACATCTTTGTATACCCTGAGGTTCTCCCACCTCCATGTCATCTTGGTCTCTTGTGCTCAACCTTATTACAGAATCTAGGTGTTCTGAGCTACAGCTTTGTTCCCACCTTGATCCACAGTGTTATCTCTGCCTGGGGTGAGGAAGCTGGGTGAAATGACGAAACGCTCAGAGCCAGCTGTGACCGTGGGCCAGTATTTCCCTTCTGATGTTCCTCAACACAGACCACCTCATTCCTAAATCTGTTGCACACACCTCCCAACTTACAAAAACCCATCTCACAGTGGTTGTGCTCTAACCCCTGCAGCCTTCCTAGGAATCAGGTTGTCACCCCAAGATCAGTGGAACATAAAGTCATAAGATGAGCAGTTTCTATGGGAAAGTTTGAATATGCTGCAAGGAATTTGGTCCTCATATGAGTGAGATAGTTAATGGGTGACCAAAGTGATACTCCAGGACCCCCAAACTTGCATGCTCTAAAGGGATTCAGGCATCTATGCACACAAAGGCAAAGCAAACTCTGAGTGTGAAAGAACTTTAATAGAATTTAGTGTGCACAGAGAAGGAAGAGAAGAAAGCATAATCATTCTCCAATTAAACATCCCCAATTGCTCATCTCCTCATGAGTAAAAATGCCCAGCCAAATAGGATTGGTCTGAAACTGGGTCACTAAGGCCTGAAAGCTTGCTACAAATCTAAGTTATCTCCTGGCAGATAACTATTTGAAAAGGGTCTGTTCCAGAAAGACTGGACAAAAGGACAAATTATCATCAGGACAATGGCTGCCATTGTCAACCTCTCCAAGTGTCTCTCAAGCATATGTCTCTTCCAATGTTTCTATTTCTGTCCTCCATGTCTCCTTCCAAGCAGTACCAAAGCACAAATCAGGATGCCGAAGCAAGAGCTCTCTCCTTTTTCTTTAGAGTCCACCTGCCTTCTGTGTTACATAGCTTTATCTGGCTGCTCAGCTCCATTCTTAATTAAGTGGGGACAGGGAGCATGGTCCCGTCCCCTTTTATGGAGATGTCTCTGTAACAAGGTCATTTCCAGGTATGGTAAAAGGTCTGAAGATAGGTCCTTCTTTGACGGAACACCTCCCAGCTTTTCCCCACCATGTAGTTATAGGAAGGGGCCTCATTGGCTGTGGATTTCTGAGTCATGGTGACCTCACAAAGACCGTAACATTGACATGGACTGGGGGAACTGAAGTAAGTTATGGGAAGGCTCTGGGAAGGTCTAGGGGTGGGGGTAGCCTCCACAAGGTGATTACCAGCTTGACCCCACCTCCAGGGTTAAAGTGTCCCCCTCTGGCTGTAATTCCAAGTTAGAACTTCAGACCTTTGGTTTAAAGCTGAATTTTCTGTTACCATGTGGATGTCCCAGGTGGAGGTAACACATTGAACTTTATATCAGTAGCTCAAAGCTCAGGGGCAGAGTATAGACTATCAAGTTCTGAGGATGTAGTGAGAGTGAGAATTGGGGGAGAGGGAGAAGAGAGGGTGAACCCAAGAAGAGGCTACCATAAGCTGAGCAAAGAGAAGGCAGAAAACTTGGAAACCAGATGTCTTTTTCTCAAGTTCCACTACCCTACCCTCATCAGGGTGTGGGATGGTGAGAATAAACATTTATTGACTCTATTCTAGGTCAGATACTGGGATCATCAGTAAGTACATGACCCTACTTTAGTCTCCATAGTAATCTCATTAATTGAAGAAGATTAATGCTTGGTGTGATAAGGCTCCTTGCCCAGACTACACTGCTTGTGAGAGAGCAGGTTTCAAATTCAGGATTACTTGAATCCAGATACCTGAATTTGGATGTTGTGGTTGGACATTAGGAGTTTTTTGTCTTTATCGGACCTTTCCTCTAGGGTGGGGGTGGGGCTGAGAGTAGCAGAGGGAACAAATGAGAAGTTGAAAGACATGGCTTCACTGAGATGTTCATTCCTCAGAATGTCTGGGGTACTATATTGGAAACTATGAATTGAAAGGATCTGAGTTTGACTCTTGCTTTTCCACTTATGGGAAGCTTTATAGAAATCATTGTACATCCCTGAACAGTCTGAATGAACATGTCAGTAAAAGAAGATAATTACACCTATCTTGAAATGTTGGTATTCATTTATTCATTCCCTCACTCCATGAATGTTTTTTTCTGAGCCTCTTGTGTGTGCTGGGCACCTTGCCATGTGCTGGGAAAACAAAGGAAGCAAGACAGACATTCAACAAACTAATTTTCTTTTTTGCTTCCCCCCCTAAGCTTATTTTCTTGGATGAAGCCTCTGTACCCTCTTAAAGTGATCACATGAGGAGGGCATCTCACCCACATATATGGGTCCAAGGAAGAATTTCTGGAGGAAGTGACACCTAAGTTAGCATCTGAAAAGTGACTAGTTATTAACCAGAAGATGGAGGTTTAGGTGATTTAGGTGGCTTCCCAAGGGAAGGTAGAAGAAAGAGCATCTGCAAAGGTTGCAAGGCAAGAGAGAGACCAAAACATTTTAGGCACTGGGAGAAGTTGAGATTAACTCAAGTCTCAGATTCAAGTTGGTTGAATGTGTTTCAAATATGGGGGCAGGGAGGAGAACAGATATAACTGGAGATATGGAAGGGCCAGACCGGTAGTCTGATGTTTGAAAGAACAGAGACCAGACTAGGATGTGTTCACCAGTAACCTGCCCACCTGTTTTGTGAAAAATCACACAGGACTTGGAAGAGGTACTGAGTAAAAGACTGATTCTTGGATTCCCTCAAGAGCTAAAAAACAAAGTTTCTAAGGGTGAGACTGAGGAATCTTTAAAACTAATAAAGTATAAGCTCTACTCCTACTTCAAAATCTGAAAACCCATGAGAAGTCACAGGAGGATTCTAAAGTTCTAAGAGGAATTCTAAGAGTATGGTTGGGTTTGCCTGCATCTTCCCTTGATTGAGAATGTGTTTTCCCTTCATTCCTGAAGGATAGTTTCACCAGATACAGAATTTACCGTTGACCATTCTTTTCTTTCAGCGCCTGAACAATGTGTGCTCTTTCATCTGACCTATATGAGAAACCTGCTTTACTTTGAATTGCTGTTTGCCTGTAGGTAGGTAATGGGCTCTGATTGCTTTTAAGATTGTTTTCATTGTCATTAGTTTTCAGAAGTTTAGCCATGAAGAATGTGTTTTGGCGTGGGGTTCTTTGGGGTTTTCCTTTTTGGAGTTTTCTCAGCTTCCTGAATCTATATTCAGAAATATTTCGCTAGGTTTGTGAACTTTTCAGCCATTATTTCTTTAAATGTTTTTTTTCATCACATATTCTCTTTCTGAAATTTTGATGTTAAGAATTTTATTTTGAGGCCGGGCACGGTGGCTCATGCCTGTAAGCTTCAGCTTATGAAGCGGCTGGGGCTAGGGATCGCGGTTTGAGTCCCACCTGGGGCCCGTAGCGAGACCTAGTTCCAAAAAATAGCTGGGCATGGTGGCGCGTGCCTGTAATCCCAGCTACCTGGGAAGCTGAGGCTGGGGATTGCTTGACTCTGTGGTACCCCAGGCAACATGAGCCTGCAGTTCCACGGGCAAAAATAGTGAGACCTTGTCTCAAAAAAAAAAAAAAAAAAGAATTTTATTTTGTTTGGTACCATAGGTCTGTGAGAGTCTGATCATTTTCTTTTCCAGCCTATTTTCTCTCTGTTCTTGAGATTAAGTGAATTTTACTGATCTATGCTCAAATTTACTGATTCTTTCTTCTGTTAAAGTTTAGTTTTATTCTTTTGTATGTTAGTATCCAGTTGTCCTACTTCTGTTTGTTGGAGACTTCTTTTCCATGGAATGGAGTTAATGTTCCTGTTGAAAAGATACTGACCACAAATATATGAATTTATTTCTGGAGTCAATTCTATCACATTTGTCTGTAGGTCTGATCACACGACAGTATCATACTGAAGAATGTAATTTTAAAGGAAGATCTTTGTGGCTCAATTTGGAAAATGGTTTATTGAGTGCAGTCCATAAACTGGAACCCCTGCTGAGAGAACAATTCTAAGACCAGTGCTGAGACAATGGGAATTGCACTATGGCCTGGCAGTAGTGATAGAGATATAGGAGGGAAATTTGGAAGCTTTTTTAGAGCCAGAATTATCAGAGTGTGACCAAATTGTATGTAGTAAGTAAAAGAGAGAGAGAGAGAAAGAGAGAGAGAGAGAGAGAGAGAGAATATGTAGTAAGTAAGAGAGAGAGAGAGAGAATAATCAAGAATGATGCTTTCTCCCCACCCCCCACTTGGCTAGTGGCTCCAGTTCCTTGCATTTGAAGAGAACAGCAAGGTCTGATTTGAGGGAAAAGTAGCAAGTTCTCTTTTGCATTGTCTAGGTCTGAGGTCTCCCAATCCTGGATGTGTGTGTGCATGCATATTCACGTGAGTGCCTAACATATTCTGGGTTCATACAGTGGATAAATGTGTTCACAATGTGAAACTGGAAGATGTGCTGAGAGCTCCATCTCCTGAGAGTTTAAAAACAAACAAACAAACAAACAAACAAACAAACAAACAAACAAACCCCAGCAACAACGACCCTTGTCTATGATCCGGAAGGAATCATGAAGGTTTGGGATGTGAAAGGATGGGAAACAGTCAATGATTTTCTCAGTCTTGGGATGAACTACTTTATGGTGATCCTCTACCCCCCAATTGGGGTGCCAAGATTTCCAAGAGTTGGGGACAAGGACCATTAGGTAGCTTATTACTGTTGAGTCAGTCAGTGGAGAGCTGTGTTAGCTCCCCTGGGTTCCACCCAGATCCATCAACAAGCACTGCTCTTCCTAATGCTCAATGGCCCTTTGATGGCACCTCAGACTTGGCAGCCTAGTCACTGTCAGGCAGCTCTGAAACCTCTCTGTAGCAGCATAGAGGAGGATGACTGAGCAAATGAGAAAGCAAGGATGATTTATTCTTTTTTTTTTTTTTTGGACATGGGAGGATCAGCCAGGGTTGAGATGGCAGTTTTCTCTCCAGTATTAGTATTGTGTGTCTGCTATGGCAGAGGGGTAGAGATTATTCTCTCACCAAGTCCAAACCAGTTAGTTCTTCCAAGCTCTCTTACTGTTTCATTAGCTGTACCTGACCCATATATTTCCAGCTTGAAAATGCCTTCTTATATAAGTATGGCTTCTCTTGCTCTCTCTCCCCAACCACGAATACAGGTGGGAGGATGGGGAGGTCCAGGGTTTGGAAGATCTTGAAACTTTTTATAATTTTTAATCTCTTTAAGTAACAGAAGACAAAACTGAACACAAAATTAAGTATAATCCCTTTGGAAGAGGACTGTGCAAGCAAGGAGTCCTGAAAATTTAAATTTCATTTGATGTAGGGTAAAATCGCCTCTAGTGCTTGATGGCACGTGAATGCTCCCTGCCTCTGTGGCAGGATGCAAAGCTGCATGAACTGCCTGCTTGGAATGAAAGAAGCCCTCACTGGGCTCTGAACAGCTTCCTCCTTCCTGTCCACAGCACCTGGCAGGGAGTGACAGATCAAGTAGCTTTCATTTAGAGAAAGTCTTTGGTGCTTTGTGCTAGACGCTGAAACTACAACCACCCTGGGTGGAAGGCCTTATGCTCCCCTTATTAGAGATGAGGAGGATGGGAGGTAAAATCTCTTGCCTAAGTTTCACTATCACTGGTAGGAAGATGAGCTGAGATGTGAATCCAAGGCCTATGGTCTTTCTAAAGTCAAGCTATTGAGAAACACAGCAAAATATATGCAATAACTGATTTAGTGAGTGAGTGTGTGAATAAATAGCAATTTTTCTCTTTTTTTTTTGAGATTAGGTCTCACTATTTGCCCATGGAACCGCAGGCTCACATTGCCTGTGGTACCATGGACTCAAGCAATCCCCAGCCTCAGCTTCCCAGGTAGCTGGGATTACAGGCACGCACCACCACACCCAGCTATTTTTTGGGACTAGGTCTCGCTGTGTTGCCCCGAGCAGGACTCGAACCGTGATCCCTAGCCCTGGCCGCTTCATAGGCTGAAGCTTACAGGCATGAGCCAACGTGCCCGGCTCATAACAAATGTTAAGTAATGAATGGACTAGGAAAAGAATGAATGAGTGAATGAAGGAAAAGCTGAAGTAACAAGGTCATTCACTGAACATATACCATGTGCTAAGTGCCGTGCTAGACTCTTGGGGATCTTATTGTCTGGTGGGGAATGAGATGTTGTATGTCAAGAAAGGGGAAGTGGGTAAGATGTTCTAGTACCTTGGTGAAGTGAACCTTACCTTTCTGGAGGGCCTGGAAAACTCTAATCATTTGAATTGAAATCTGAAAAGATGAAGCTGTAGGCATTAACTAAGGAAGGAGGCTGGAAGCTGGGCTGCCAAGAGTGTGGAAGTCCCAGGCTTAACTTGGGAGCCTGGCTCTTTGGATAGACTCTGAGAGTTGAAGACGGGTGGAATAGAGTGGGAAGGGTCAAAAGTGTGAAAAGGAACTGAAATCAGACAAAGAATCACCTGTTATGTCCCACTAAAAATGGGGGATATCCTGAAGATAAGAGGAAGCTGTGGAGGGTTTTAAGCAGACAGGTGGCATAGAGAGATGGCCTGGGTAGCTCTGAGGGCCAGTGGCGTGGTACCCTGCTGACCTACGTTTCCTAGTTCTCTTCTTTAAGTATATAATGGATGAATAACATCTAACTTCCAGCACCCACCCTCTCTCTCCCCTCTCTTTTTCTCTACCTGTCCCCCCTGTCCCACCACCATGTGTATGTAGGGTGGTTTTGGTTACCAGGTGTGTATGTTGCACACCTGGCCAATACACTCTACTCAACAAGTGTTGAAAAAGCTGCACTCAGCCTGACCTGGTCCTCTTTTGTGTCTCTGTGCAGGGCCCCACTCCTGCTTAGAAACACCATGCATGCAGGTGAGCTGCCCGACGGTTCCTGCAGGAAGGATGGCCTGGGCATGGGGTGGGGGAGGATGTGGGTATTGGGAAGTTCCCCGACAGTCAGGTTGTCAGATTGAGGCAGGTTCTGTGTTACCCCAGGTTTCCCCCCACGGAGCCTACCTTGCTCAGAGAAGGCAAACCGCTAAGGGCCGCAGGCAGCTCTGCCGAGCTTGTTTGGGGAATCCAATTCCATGGTCACTTGCAGGGTGGTTCTAGCAAATGAGCAGTTGGTTTGGAAGTAGGCTGACCTGAAAGGAGGTTCCTTCTTCAGTGGGTGAAACCCCTCATTTGTCTAATATTTGTGGACTTCCTCCTGGGCACCTGGCATTGTGCTGTCTATGAGCTGGGAGTGCCCTGAGGACGATGATATACAAGCCTCTTGCCAGCCCAAGGCTCTTCTCTAGCAGGAGCTACATCAGGAAATGAATCATTGGAACAAAGGGAGGTGACAATTTTGCTTGGAGGGATGGGCTTGGCAAAGGACAATGGTGGGGCAGGGGGTGTTCATGCTGAGGGAAGCGTAACCACTATGGGCAGGAGCTGAGAGGGAACAGGATGTAACCCAAGAAACAAAACCTGGGGTGTGGCTAGGACTAGAGTGAGGAGGACGGCAAAGTAAGATGGGCTAGAATGGTAACTGAGTTTGGGTATGAAGACCTTGTAAGTCACACTAGGGTCTTCATCTCAAGGATATTAGGTAGCCCTGGAAAGGTTTTGACAGGTGAGGCATGGCCAAATTTGCCTTTTCTCTCTCTTAGGAGCACTGCAAGGAGCTCAGCAGTCAGCTATTGGAGAGAAGGGGGCTGTGGCACTGAGAAAGCTCCAGGCTGGACATGGCCCTGAGTTCACGGGCTAGTCTGGTTCTCCATGAAGACTCAAGCATGACACCTGGACTCAGCTCCACTGGGACCCCAAGTTTGGGCTCTGCCACTGTCTCTCGGTCCAACCCAGACATGACCCTTGTTCCCCTCTTGCAGCCACCTCTGAGTCCTGGTTTGGCTACCATTCTAGACTTTATTCCTGTGTCAGAGGAGACCCCCAACATGGTGCCTAATAACACTCTCATAACGGGTGACAACAGAACTGTGACTCCAGCCTCCCTTGAGATCTCCATTTCCCACTCTGGTGAAGCTGTAGGCCTGGCTTTGAATCACATCTCAAGTCCTAACTCAGAGGCACCCGTTGGTCCAGACTCAAACCTCATTCTCGGCCCTGGCTCTGCAGAGGCCCCTGGTTTGAACTCAAGGGTCTCCTCTGAGGATACTTTAAATTCCCTCCCAAACAAAAATTTTGAATTGGGTAGGCACAACTCCAATCCTTCCAGGACTGAGCTGAACTCATTTAGAAGGCCCCGATCAAGAGAAACCTTGCTTCTAGGTCACTGCATGTCCAGGCCGAGCTCACAAGTGCTCCTGGTTCCAGCCTCGAGCTCTTCTCAGGATGCCAACTCCAATCAGCTGCTCAGCCTGGCCCCAAGAAACATCTCCATGCTGGACCTAAAGACAACTCCAGGTTCTCATGAGAACCTAGTGCCAAACATGAAGGACACCATCACTTTAGTCTCACATTCCATCTCTGGTTCTTCGAAAGGCACCTTTGGTACAACTTGGAACACTAGTTCCCAGGAAGCCAATGTGACTTCAAATGACAATCCCAAGTCTGATCTGAACATGACTGTCACTCAAACCTTGGCCCTGATTCCTGCCTCCAGCGATGGTGTCAGCCTGCACTCCAGCTCCCAGAGACCCAACTCCACACTTTCTCCACCCTCAGACATGACGCTGGTCCTGGGCTCCAGTGAAACTCAGAGCATGGGATCCAGCTTCATCTTCAGTGACACCTCCACCTTGACACTGAGTAGCCAGCAGGATTATTCTGAGGATGAAAACGTTGGGCCCCTGGAGGAGAATCTGGGGTCCTGGAACCAGATGGCCAGCATCAAGGTAGGCCAGTTCCCATTGGAGTTCTCTACCTGTGATGTCTTGGACAAGGATGCCACAGCCTTCCAAAGTGGTCCGGAGGGTAAGTAAGGCAAGAGTGACAGCTCCAAACAAGACACTGACCCAAAAGAGCTCTCTGTTCAGACTGGTAAGGCAGGTAGGGGAGAGAAGAGGGAAGAGAAAGGATGCATGGATATATATATACTGCAGGATATTAATTTCACACAAGGTATCTAGTGCTCAGCCTCTGCTTGCTGTGTGACTTGGGATAAATTAGTTAATCTCTGAGTTTTAATTTTCTTAACTTTAATGTCGCTGTATCATAATACTTCCATTCTCTCCAAATTATAAGCCCATGAACTGTACTTTTCTTTCAAAATGTTTGCCTCTTTCTGTCTGATAGATTTTAGGCCTCAAGTCAAAGTGTAGCCAGTGGAGCAGGTAGGCTGTGGGCTCAGCTCACCAGTAAGGAATGTTTAAGATCCCTACCCATGTGAAGCTGAGGCATCCTATCTGGAGCTTGGGGGCCACTTCTACAATGTAGGAGTACTGTAAATTACTCTCCTGCCACTTTTTGATGGTGCAAGTTATCTTCTTCCAATTTTTTTTTATTTTTAATTTCCAAATATTTTTGTTTGTTCATGCACCAATATCATATTGTGAGTTAAAATATATTATACAGACTTGTAAATATATATTCATATCTGGTAAGGTGATAATTCCTCTTTAAAATTTTCAAAATTATTCTGTGGACATCATGCTATTAGTAAACTCTTCTTCCTTCCACATATACTTTATATGTGTTTGTCTAGGTTTTCAAAAACTCTTGCTAATACTTTTAATATTTTTATTAATTTATACTTTCATTTTGTTCACTGATCCATCAATTCAAATGTTCCTTTATAGAGGATATACCTTTTACTTTAGTAGACTTTAAAATTTACTCCACAGAGTAGTGCATATTTTGAGAGATAAATTTCCAGATCCTTTATAGTCATTAGTGTTATCATGAATCATATTTATTTTCTAACACAATTCTTATTTTGTAGCAATGATGCTGATGATATAATGGAATTGTATTTACAACTTAATCTTTAAAAAAAGTTTTATTGAGATATAATTTACAGTTTTATTGAGATACAATTTACAAACCATGAAATTCACTCATTAAGGTCTGTGATTTAATGGTTTTAAAATAAAGTTGGGCAATCATCACCACAATTGACTTTGGAACATTTTCATCACTCCCAAAATAACCTCCAACCCTCTTAGATATCACCCTCAACCCATATCCCTCAACTTCAGACAACCACTAACCTACTTTCTAGCTCAGATTTTTTTTTTTTTTTTTTTGAGACTAGGTTTCGCTATTTTTGCCTGTGGAACTGCAGGCTCTCGTTACCTGGAGTACCACAGACTCAAGCAATCCCCAGCCTCAGCTTCCCAGGTAGCTGGGATTACAGGCGCGTGCCACCACGCCCAGCTATTTTTTTGGAACTAGGTCTCGCTACAGGCCCCAGGTGGGACTCAATCCATGATCCCTAGCCCTGGCTGCTTCATAGGCTGAAGCTTACAGGCACGAGCCACCGTGCTCAGCCTCTAGCTCAGATTTGCCTGTTTTGGATATTTCATTAAAAAAGAATCATATAGTACATGGTAGTTTCCAGTTGCCCCTTGTATAGTGTTTTCAAAGTTCATTCAAGGTCATTACCTCTATTAGTTTCTGCCTGCCTGCCTACCCACCCACCCCTTCCTTCTCTCCCCCCTCCCTCCCTCCTTCTCTCCCTTCCTCCCTTCCTTCCTCCCTTCCTTCCTTCTTCATTCAGCCCTGGGTTATCTCAAACCTACCAACTCAAGTGATTTCTAGCCTCAGCCTCCCAGGTAACTGGGATTACAGGTGTGTGCCACCACACCCAGTTACCTTGTTTCTTTATGTGGCTGGATAATGTTCTGAATTTTGTGGCTGTATCACTTTGTTTATCCACTCATTAGATGACACTTGAATCATTTCCATCTTTGGGCTCTTTTGAATAGTAGTTCTCAATATTCATGTAGATATTTCTGCATGGATATATTTTCTTCTCTCTTTGATATACATGTAGTGTTCAATCATTTGAGGAACTGCTCACTGTTTTCTAACCTGGCTGACCCATTCTATATTCCCTCAGCAATGCATGAGAGCTTCAATTTTTCCACATTCTTATCAGCGCTTGTTATTGTCTTGTTGACAGTCATACTCATCAGTGTGAAGAAGTCTCTCATGGAGGTTTGTATTTCTCTGCTGACTAATGAGGCTAGACATCTTTTCATGTGCTGATCTATCACTTGTGTATCTTTTTTGGAGAAACATCAATTCAAATCCTATGTTATTTGAAAAAAATTGGGTTATGTGCTTTTTATTATTGAGTCATAAAAATTCTTTGTATATTCTAGATATGAGTCCCTTCTCAGATATATGATTTGCTAATATTTTTTCCCAACCTGTGGGATGTTCATTTTTTTGATGGTCTCATTTCAAACAAATATTTTCTAATTTCGATGAAGTTTAAATCATCTTTTTAGTTTTGTTGTGTTTTAATTTCATATTTAATAACTTGCTACCTAGTCCAACATTATACAGGTTTATACCTATGTCTTCTTCTAAGAGTTTTAAGAAGTCCAATTTATCTATTTTTCATTTGACTGCCTGTTCTTTTGCTGTCATTTTCAAGAAGCTGTTGCCATGTTTAAAAGAATTTTATCCTGTTTTCTTCTAAGATTAGGTTTTACATTTAAGACTATTTTGAATTAATTTTTGTATATAGTGTGAAATTGGAGTTCAGCTTCTTTCTTTTGCATGTGAATATCCAATTATTGTGATATAATTCACAAATCAGACAATTTACCCACTTAAAGTATATAAAATTCTGGTAGAATCTACCTATCCACACATACATACACACACATACATACATACTCATATATATATATAAATAAATTTGTCATGTAAACAGTTTTTAAATGTATGATTCAGTGGCATGATTCACACTTAACAACATTGTGCAGCTGTTGACCACTATTTCCAACACTTTTTCATAGCCCAAACAAAAGCTCTAGTCACCAAGCAGCTAACTCCTGGTAAAAGCTAATCAACTCTGTCTCCATGAATTGACATTCTAGATCTCATGTGGAATGGAGTCACAGTATTTGTCTTTTTGTGTCAATTATTTCACTTAGTGTATTGCTTATCCATATTGCAGCAAGTCTCAGTACTTCCTTTTTATGGTTGACTAATATTCCAAAGTATACTCTACATTTTATTTTATCCATTTGCCCATGGGTGGATACTTAAGTTGCTTCCACTTTTGGCCATTGTGACTAATACTTCTATAGTCATTATCATACAAATATCTCTTTGAATTTTTACTTTCAATTTTTTACATAATTCCTAGAAGTGGCATCATACAGTTGGATCATATGGTAATTTCATGTTTAACTTCCTAAAGTATTGTCAGTACTTGTTATTTTCCCTTTTTTTAGGAGATACTTTTATTATAATAGCCATCCTAAAGTTTATGAAGTGGTATCTTATGGTGGTTTCAATTTGTAATGATTAATGATGTTGAACATCTGTTAATGTGCTTATTGGTCATTTGCATATCTTTGAAGAAATATTTATTCAAATCTTTTGCCCATTTCAAATTTCTTTTGTTGTTATGTTGTAAGAGTGCTTTATATATTCTGGATATTAATTCTTTATCAGACGTGTGATTTTTCATTCCATGAGTTTTTTTATTTTCTTGATATTCTTCTTTGATGCACACATTTTTAAATTCAAAGAAGTCCAATTTATCTATTTTTCCTTTGACTGCCTGTTCTTTTGCTGTCATTTTCAAGAAGCTGTTGCCATGTCCAGTAGAATTTTATCTTGTTTTCTTCTAAGAGTTTTATAGCTTTAGCTCCTAAGTTTAAGTCTGAGTTAATTTTTATATTTTGTGTAAAGTAGGGGTCCAACTTAACTGTTTCAAATGTGGATACCCAATTTTCCCAGTAACATTTGTTGAAAAGAATGTCCTTCCCCCACTGAATGGTTTTAGCATCTTGTCAAAAATTAAGTGATTGTGTATGTGTCATAAATACATAGAGTGTACTGCTAATTATAAGATAAACCTTTACATTTGTATACACAACTGGTATTAGACACAGATCTTTTCCAGCAGTCCAGAGGTTTCCCTGTCCAGGGAGTAAGACTTCTTCTGGCGTAGGCTTCTTCAACTTTGGCATGATCAGCAATTTGAATAATTCTTTGTTTTAAGCATATGTGTGTGTGTGTATGTATGTAGGAGGAGGCTGTTCTTTCCATTGTAAGTTGTGTCCCCCCTCCACTCCATGGAGCAGATTCTAGACCCATTTGTGGCAACCAACAATGTTTTTAAAATTACTAAATATTTCCCATGGGTTTAGATTGTCCTCACCCTTTACTCCCCCTCCCCCATTGATAACCGCTGCTATACATGTCTGACTTAAATCTCCATAGAAAAGTTTTCCTTGATTTTGAACTTCTTGTTGATAAGTAAATACTACAAATGCTGTTTTGATCCTGGTTTCTTCTAACATTATGTCTGGCAGAGACATCCATATTATTTTTATGTATCAGCAGTTTATTCTTTTTTATTCTTCTATGTTATTCCGTTGTGTGAACAGACAAAATTTGTTTATCTATTCTTCTGTTGAACATTAAGATTGTTTCTACCTGTATAGTATAAGTGAAGTTAATATGTAAATTAACATGTCTTTGAATCTATCTAAAAGTGAAATTTCTGGGTAATAGCCAAAGCATATGCTTGGGGTTGATAGATATTGCCTGATATTATTTTGTTTCCTTTTTTCCCAAAGTGATTGCATTAATTTATCCTCCCACACATGACAGATTTGATCATTCTTTACCCTCATCAATATTTGGTAATGTCAGTTTAAAAATTTTCAATTATTCTAATGTCTAGTGGTATATCTTTATGCTTTTAATTTGTATTTCTTGATGATTACTGATACTAAGCATCTTTTAATATAATTATTGGTAATTTGTATAATTTTATCAAGAGCCTGTTTCAATATTTTTGCTGATTAAAAATTGGGTTATCTGTTGGGCACAGTGGTGCATGCCTGTAATCCAAGCACTGGGAGGCTGGGGCCAGGGATGGCTTGAATCTGCAGGTTCAAGACTACCCCAGGCAACATAAGAGACCTAGGCTCTAAAAAATAGCTGGGCATGGTGGTGTGTGCCTATAATCCCAGCTACCTGGGAGGCTAAGGTGAGGGATCACACTAGTCCATGGGTTTGGGACTACCCTGAGCAACAAAGTGAGACCTACTCTCAAAAACAAAAACAAAAACAAAACAAAAAAACAGGTTATTTATTTCTTGTTGATTTGTGGGAGTTCTTTGTCAGATATATGTATTGCAACTGTTTTTTCCAGGTCTGTGGCTTGATGATATTCCAACTTTTAAAAAACTAATGACTTTTTTTGGCTATTTCTTTTTGTCTTCTGCTTAAGAAATTGTTGTGCAAAAGAAAAGAAATTGTTGTCTATCAAAGATTTTGAAAGTAGTCACATATTTTCTTCTAGAAGCTTTTTTGTTTTGTCTTTCCCATTACATTTATACATGCAATAAACTATTCATTTCGGAGAGTGGTACACAAAGGGGATTTGTGATTCATTTTGTCCCACAGAGATATCTAATTGCTTGAGGTCATTTATTGAAAAGACTATTTTCTCACTAATTACAGGGTCACTTATGAGGTAGATTAAGTAGCTACATATAAGGTTAGTCCCCAAAACAAAAGTTCGTTCCTCTGGCTAGCATTACCTTAATTAATGTGTTTTGGAGTAAGTCTTGATATCTAGTAGTGTAAGTACTCCAACTTTGTTTGATCTCAAGATTGTCTGTTCTAGGTGCTTTAGTTTTCCATTTAGATTCTAGAAACAGCTTGCCAATTTCCATTAAGTAAAATAAAAATCTGTGGGATTTTCACTGGGATTTCATTTAATCTACAGCTCAATTTTGGTAGCATTGTCTTCTTTATAATAATGATTGTGCTTTCCAAACCGTGGTCCATTTATAGCTAATGTAATTATGAATAATTTGAATGTTCATTTATCATCTTATGTTTATGTTCTTTACTCTGCTGCTTTTTTTCTCATCTTGTGGTTTTAGGTTGTTTTTCTTCTCTTTGTTTCATTCCCTACTCATGTAAATGTTATAAACTGTTTTAAGCTTTTTAATGATTCTCTAGAAGTGACAGTATACATATATAACTAATCAAGTCCAAATTAATCAATGCATTTATTTTCCTTCCAGATAGTTTAAGATTTAGGAATGCTTTATTTTTTTAATCCCCTCACCCAATTTATATGTTGTCATGGTAATGTATTTTAATTATTTTTCTTAACTCCATAAATAACATTATTATTTCATACAGCTCATGTTCTTATTTTTGCCCCCAAATTAACCTCTTTCTTTTATTTCATTGCTTATTGCATCTGAGACCTTCCATCTGGGATTGATTTTCTTTTGCCAGAAGTCTATCCTTCAGAATTTCCTTTAATGAATTCTGCTGATGGCAAAGTCTTTCTACTTTTTTTTTTCTGAAAAATGCCTCTCTAGCTCCTCTATTCTTTTTTAAAAATTTAAGACAATAAGACTTACAGAAAAGTTGAAAGTACAATGGGTTTTTTCTGACTCATTTGAGCATGATAAGCCAAACCATGCCCCCATCACTTCTAAATTTCAGTGTGCATATTTTACAAAAAAAAGACAAAAGTAAACCATTAAAACAGGAAATTAATATTGTTGCACCACTGCCATTTCATCATTAGACTCCAATCAGATGTTCCCAGGATCCCAGGAACGTTCTTTATAGAAAAAGGATCCAACTCAGAACATACATTATATTGTTCTGCCTGGTTCGTTTGTTTCCTCCAGTCTCCAGCTTTTATGTGAATTTTGTAGGGGAGTCTACTCATGAAATGGTGAATTTGATGAGAAATTTCTGTACATTGAAGATTACAGGCTGGCTCTTTAGTAAATTGTTCCTACACCTGGGTTTGTTTCAGGTATCATGGCCAGGTGCATGTCATGCATCTTTGCAACAACAGCACAGAGGTGCTGCTGCATTTTTCTCACTGTCTGTCTGGAGGCTTGATCTGTTTTGTGACTGGTGATGTTCACTTGGGTCACTTGAGTGATCGGACATGTGGTTGCTGACAAGGTTCTGCACCTCAATCATCATTTACCTCTTTGCAATAAATTTTAAGTGGGGAGGTGCTCTGAAGTTATGTAAATACCCATCCCTTATCAACTTTCAATTTATTCATTTATTTATGTTGTCATGAACTTATGTTTTTCCTCGTTTATTCAGTGGGCTGTTCTATGTTGCTCCATTATTGATTGGGTTACTCAAATTCTGCCCCATTTGATGAGTGGCTTCCCCTTCAGGCCAGTGTGTGCACCCCTCGACATATCCCCATCATTCCTTGTGTTCTCCCTTGTTTTCCAGATAGAAGATGTCTTGAGTTCATCTTGTACTTTCCTTGTTTAAACCCTAGAATGAGCCATTTCTCTTAGGGAGGATTTTGTTCCTTGTAGTGGAAAATGGTGTTTAAAAACTAAGATCCTGCCATTAAGTGTTTTACTTCTACTTGGGAGTGGGGGTAGGGCGAGTGTCTCTGCTTCATCATCCACAGCCTTTGGTGGCCAAGATGCATTGGAATTCTAAACTCTTATAGGTCCTGGTGATGTTGACCTCAGTGAAGACTGAGGACCACTTTAAATAAAGAGCTGTACTGACCCCTCTGCCAAGCACCTCCCCTACTAATCACAGGAGCTGGAGACTCAGGACCCTAGCTGAATTTGAGACCCACCTGTATTTAAAGGAAGGTGTGGTAGTGAGGGACTTGCAGAATTCAGTTTCACTTGAGCTACCTGATTGGGTAGGCCACAGGGAAGATGGGGCAAATATGATGACATTAGGGGCTGATGAAACAGCGATCTCTAATAGTAAATGAGTGTTTAATGATTAAGTATGAAAGAACTGAAAGGAGAGTAGAATGATGCAGGGGAGGAGCACAACTGGCCCTCCTTCAGTATGGAGGTCTGGAGGGGGCCCTCTGAGGAGTGACGGGCAAGGACAAAGATGTGAAGACGGGTAAGGGGGCTGGTGGCAGAAAAAACCACCTGTGCAAAGATCCAGAAGGGGACATTTGCCTGGGTCTAGAAAGAGAAAGTGTGACCAGAGGCAATGATAGAGGGGAAATCAGTGGCGGGGGTAGGGGGGATGGCTGCCCCAATGGGGTCTTGGAAGTTCTGACAACTATGCTAGTTTAGGCCTAGCGAAATAGTTGCCCCTGAAAAATTTAAGGAGGGACTCCATCTGGCTGCAGGGGTAGTAATGGGAAATCCCACGGAAGAGGCAGCTCTTCATCTTCCCTCTCTCCTCCTTGAAACTGACATACAGGGGTTTTTGGAGAAGTGGCCTCAAGCCTGGTGAAGGTGCCAGAGAAGAGAGAGGATGACCACAAAATAGCTCTGGTATGCTTCCTGCCCAATCCCCAGTCGACTTTTCTGGAATTCCAGCCCCCATCCCCCACCCCTGTGCTACCCCAGTCCCAGCCCAGCACTCCCTGTTCTTTTCCTTTAGCCATGTGGTACACCATGTGCTTTCCAGATTCACTTTACTTCTTGTTAGTCTCTCCCACTGGAATGTAGCCTCCTAAATCAGGGGGTTTTGTCTGTCTTGTTCACAGTTTTAGTCCCAACCTCTCAAACAGTGCTTGGCACATCAGAGGAGTTCAATACAAGTTTTAAAACAACTGAATGACTGATGAGCGAGTCTCTAAGGGGGGCAGAAAGGCAGAAAATGGCTTTTTTTAAGACTCAGGCCTGACCCAGATTGTGACCTCTCAACAAACCTTGTTTGGTAGGCTATAGAAACTAAAGCAGCAGGTGAAGTGGGGTGCCTGCAGGGTTTGGTGATGGATCTTGAGTGGTTGGGCAGGCTGGACAGACTGGTGGACATGGTGTTACACAGACAATTGTTGAGACCAGTTGGCATACAGTCAGGCTACAGGGAACCTCATTTAAACCTCAGGATTAAATGGAAGGCCAGCTCCTGGGACTTTTCAGAGGTAAGCTGCAGTCTGGAGGCAATACAGGATAAGGAGAGGGTGACAAGGCTAACAGGAGTCCCCTGAATTTGGGGAGCATCTCCTCATCTATGGCATTCTTCTAGTTGTCCAACTTGCTCTTGATATACTGACCTTTTTCTGTTTTTAACATAAGCCAAATTCATTCCTACCCCAGGACCTTTGCATTTGTTTCTTCTTCTGGGAATGTTTTCCTCATCTGTGAAACATGCATAATAATGTTGACGTGAGGTCTAGGTTAGGTAATGTTTGCACAACTCTGTGCATGACACCTGCACAAAGAGGAGTTTCTTTTACTGCAGTCATTCAACAAATTTGATTGAGCCACAACTACGTGTTTGAGGAAAAAGGGATAGAATAGTGAATTGATATTCCAGTCTGGGAAGACGGATAGAACTTACCCCTAGGTCTCCACTCAGTTACCTTTTTCTTGTCATTTAGAACTCAACCCAGATCAACTCCACTGATAGGCCTTCCCTGACTTAAAAACTGTTGTTCTACCAAAACTTTGCAGTTTGTTACTAATTCTTGAACAGACCACGTCAAAACTTAATGATTTAAAGTTCAATGACTACCAGTGGAGTAAGGATACAAGGACCCAAATTTCCACAATTCTGAAGTTTGACTGCGCTCCATAGCGTATTTCTCCTTTTTTTTTTTTTTTTGAGACTAGGTCTTGCTATTTTTGCCTGTGGAACCGCAGGCTCTCGTTGCCCGGGGTACCACAGACTCAAGAAATCCCCAGCCTCAGCTTCCCAGGTAGCTGGGATGTCAGGCGCGCGCCACCACGCCCAGCTATTTTTTTGGAACTAGGTCTCGCTACGGGCCCCAGGCAGGACTCGAACCGGGATCCCTAGCCCCAGCCACTTCATAGGCTGAAGCTTACAAGCATGAGCCACCGTGCCCAGTCAAAACATGATTATTCATTCATTCATTCATTCATTCATTCATTCATTCATTCATTCATTCATTCATTCATTCATTTATTGAGACTAGGTCTTGCTATTTTTGCCCGTGGAACTGCAGGCTCTCGTTCCCCGGGGTACCACAGACTCAAGCCATCCCCAGCCTCAGCTTCCCAGGTAGCTGGGATTACAGACGCGCACCACCACGCCCAGCTTTTTTTTAGAACTAGGTCTCGCTACGGGCCCCAGGCGGGACTTGAACCGCGATCCCTAGCCCCGGCCGCTTCATAGGCTGAAGCTTACAAGCACGAGCCACCATGCCCAGCATCTTCTATTCTACATGATGTAGACTGAGATCCCTTGGTTGGAGAGGCAAGGAGTGGGGGGAGGGAGGCGATAGTTGTAGGGGGCCTGGAGTATCCAAGATGACCCTCATCTTCCAGGGTCACTCTCCATGTGGTGTAATCATTCCACAGTCTAGCCTTCCTTATAATGTAGCAACTGGGTTCCAGTGGGAAAGGTAGAAATTGTCAGTTCCATTATGAGCTGGGCCAGAACTGGCACAGACAGCCTCCTGGCACAGTGTTCTACTGATCTAAGCAAGTGGTAAGGTGAGTGGGGTGGGGATACAGGGTAACCTGTCCTCTGATAGGAAGGGTAGGAGAGAATTTGTGTTATCTTTAACCCATCACACTGTCCACAGGTACCCCTGTTTTGTTTTCTTTGCTATGTGAAATTATTTCATTTTTTAAAATCT
Organism: Uropsilus gracilis; assembly: GCA_004024945.1. Classification (NCBI taxonomy): domain Eukaryota; kingdom Metazoa; phylum Chordata; class Mammalia; order Eulipotyphla; family Talpidae; genus Uropsilus; species Uropsilus gracilis. The sequence continues at coordinate 19,635 of PVHY01012725.1, read as the reverse complement.
TCTTTTACCTTAAGATAAAGGCAGTAGAGTCATTGGACCCTAGTTAACACATTTCCTCTCTAACTAATTTACATCCTAAGAAGGATAGATACTAGAGGGTCTTAAGAGGTATTACTAATGGTGAGATTTCAACTTAAGGTGTTTTTGCCCCAAACTCCCAACAGCTCCTGCCTCTATTTCCTTAGTTGAATGGGGAGAGAAGGGAGAGTATTTTGCAGTCTCTGATAGCTGGTTTTCCTTTCAATGTTGGCCTTAGGGATTGTCTACCTTTCCACCCTGTTGGGCCCCCATGCTCTTCTCAAATCCTCACTCCACCCCCCAAGTTCACTTGTAGTTCCTTATTTCTCTGGAGCCAATGCTGGTGGTAGTGGTGGTGGTGGTGCAGCAGCTGGATTGAGCAGGTTAACTTGCCTGTAGGTGGGAAGTATCTGGTGGGGGTGAGCAGGCAGCCCTTGAAGGCTTGGTTCTGTGTAGCTGTCACTCTGCTTCTGCCCTCTGTTGTCTCTAGGTTGAGAATGTTGTCACCTTCCAGAACAACCAGGATCTACTGGATGTGGGAGGAAAGAAGAGCATGATTAAGAAGATGATGGTGTGGCACTGGGGTGGGGAGGGTGGGAGCCTTGCTCCTCCCTACCCACTAACAAGCAAGGGGGCGTCAGGGTTGAGGTTGGAAGAGGACAGGATGAGGAGGCAGGACTTAGCTTAGTTTCACTGCTAACCGCCCTCCACCACCCTGAGAGCGCAGGAGCCACTTTCCTTCTTTGGGTTCCACTCTTCCCATCTCCACAATGAATGTGATGGTACCTGTGTTGACTGGTTAGTTCACTAGAAAGTCTTAAACACCTGGGAATGGTTATAGTAATCACTACATTCTCTGCCCAGAAAATCCTCCTGGTGAGGAGCTTCCTAGATAGAGTTTCCTTATCCATATATTTTTTTTTTAAAGACAATCACATCCCTGTTATTTGCCAGGATGGAGTGCGCAGTGATAGCCATGAACATTTTCCAAAATTATATTTAGCTTTGGCTCTCTATTAAAGAGAGAAACAAGTCCTTGCCCTTGATACCTTCATTTAACAAATATTCATGAGTGCCTATTCTGTGTAGGTGCTAGATCAAAAGTGAGAAGTAATTAGGACTTTTTTAATGATTATTTCCATTTTTTTGGACTAACATTGCAGTGTAACAGTATGTTAGAAGAACGCTTGAAAAGGAGTTCAACTAGACCTCTTAACAACCCAGTCCATGGTTTAAATGTACCTTCTCACTGCGCCAAAATTATTCTTACTGAACCCAATGTGTGGGATGCAGCTGGCTGGGGTGTGGGGTGTTATTGGTGTCCTTGAACTGAAAGGTCAGGATCAGGTTTGCGTTGTGAGCAGGTGGGGTATGGAGCTGAGGGACAGTCAGCTCTGGCAGAGGGGTTGTGTCACCTGCTCCCTGTGAGGGGTGACCTGAGTCCTAGGGTCTGGAGTGACCGGCACGCTCCTCATTGGGCCCCTTTGTGGTCCCCTGACCAGAGGCAGATCCAGGAGGAGCCACTGGATTCCCTCTCGAGCTCTATTCGCCAGCAGGCCATGGAGACCCTGACTGAGCTGAGGTGTCTACAGTCCCCTCCTTGACTCCCATCCTCTTTCCTCTGCCACTATCTTCTGGACCCTCTCTGCTGTGCCCCCCATCCTAGTCTTGTGCCTTTTCCTCTTACCTTGCTTAGCCCCTGCCCAGGCTGTCTGCCCTCCAAACCCGCTCCTCCTCCTTTCTGCCCCGTCTTGCCCTTTTGTGGCTCTTACTCTCACATAGGGCCTGAGTCCCCTATTATACGCCCTGCATCCTTAACTTCCAGCTCTGGCCCCAGGCCCCCTCCTTCATTCCATGCCTTTGCTTCCTGTCTCTTCCCCAGTCACAAGCAGCCAGTCCTGGGTGTGCGGGAGCGGGCAGAGCTGGTGAACACGTGCGTGAAGAGTGTATTCTCCCTGCCCTCTGTGCAGGCCTTGCAGGAGCAAGACGTGGCCAAGTCCGAGTCCATAGAGGTGAGGCAGCATCCTTCCCAGTGGACTCTCAGGGGTGTAATGCATCTTCAGCTGAGACAGGTTTCTGGCTTCCTGGATGGAAGCAGAAAGGTTATTCCTGGAGGCAGCTATATGGCCTTGGGCAATCCATCTCACTTCTCTTCACCTGAGAACACAATAGTGGTGAATGAATGAATTTTAGTAATAAGGGCTCTGTCACCTGGCATACTCTGTCCACTTCTAGCTATGCCATACGAGTAGGATGTAGGCAGATGTGGGCAGACTAATGGAGGCAGCCAGTATTGGGAGGAGACACTGAGGACTGGGTGAAAAAACACTGGGTGGGTTGGGACTGAGGTCTGCAGAACTTGGATCTCAAGGAACTCCTGCAAACATCTTTCTTTAAAGCTGTACAAGCTTGTTGCAGGGGGAGCTGACAGGTGATAGGAGGCAGGGTCAGGGAAGGCTCGAGAAGGCTTTCAGCTCACAGTGAGTCAGTTTTCATCCCGCAAATGTTAAGTAAGTGCCTATTCCAGAAGCACAGGTGCCAAAACACTATAAGAGTTGAGGGTAGAGGGTGATGAACATTATCAAATAACACAAATAAATGCAAAATTACAAAGGTGGTAAATGCTGCAAGTAAGAATTCCTTGGTGCTTTAATGAGCCTGAATTGGGATGTCTTGATGATGGGAGTTGGGGGTGTGGAGCTGGGGATGAGGGAGCATGGCAGAAGGAAGACCATGCCAGACAGGGGGATCAGCCTGTGCTGGAGGTGACCTTTCAGAGACTGAAAGAATGACAAGGAGGCAGTGTGGCTGGATTCCAGATGGCGAGTGAAGAGTTCTGGGGAAAAAGACTAGAGAGTCCTGGGGCCAGACCATACTAGTAGTGTAAGGTTTCTGGCTTCTGGAAATGGTACTCGGAGAGAGGGCCCAAAGAAAGGGAGGAAATTCTTTGCAGGTGAAAGAGCCTTTAACCCACTTGTAGTGCCAGACCCAGCCAGCAGAGGGCAGTGTCACACAGCGATGGGCTGCAGATGGGGGTGGCAAGGAGGAGGTAGATGGTGATGAGGTTTGTTTGCTGCTTGGAGGGTAACCTTGGTGTACACAGACCCAGGAAGCCTGGAGAGCATGACTACCTGGGCCACAGAAGGTGGTGCTGTCTGGAGGAGGGGAGTCAATGGAGAGTAGTTTAAAACCAACTGCTCAGTCTTGTGTATGCATATGTAATGCCTGCACCATGGTAAGAAATCCAGGACTATGGAGTAGTCAGGGGAAGAGGAACCTGGGGAGAGATGGTTCCTGGAGGGGGCAATTTGGAAGATCCATTTGCTTCTAGGAGTCGCAAGTACAAAGAGAGACAATCATAAAAGCTACCTGGCTTTCTAGTTCTAGAGCATTTTCCTATTCATTATCTCATTTCTTCCTTATAACCTGAAATTTTCTTGTTGTGTCTCCCTATTTGTGAAATGAGAAAAGCACTTTGAGGACAAAGTGATAAGGTTGTAAGAGCACCAAGCACTCCGCTGGCCTAAGACAACAAGTTTTCATCCAGCAAATGTTAAGCGAGTACAGGGGCCAAAATTACTGGTCTCTGCTTCCTCCCAATGTTTTGATAAGGAAACATTCATGGAGGGGAAGCAATTTGTCCAATATCATACATGTAGTTAGTCTGGGAGGAGGGGCCAAAAAGCAGTGCCTGGATCCAAGTGCTTTCTTGTCTCCTGATCCACACCTGGGGTGCTCTGCAGCTGCAGGCTGCTACAGAGGGAGCTAGTGGCTTGGTTCCTTCTCTCCTTCACAGACACTCTATTCTCAGACCCTGGATGCCCTGCAGACACTGCTCAACGCCCTCTTTATTGAGGACCCCACTCCTGCTGGGTTGAAGAGCATCTTGGAGGTACAGAGGCAGGGAGGTGTGGAAGGGTGGAGGGAAAAGAAGAAATGGCTCAGCAGGGGTGGGAAAGGGGTATGTGAAGGAGTGATTTGACTTCAGGATTTCATCTTGTGCCAGTTTTGTCTTCCTGTTCTTATTGGCCTGCCTCGTATCGCCCCTCCACTTTCCCTTGTACTCCCATAATAACTGTCCTCACTTCTTTGCGCTCTCCATTCTCATTCCTAGCTCTCACTTCTTTCCACAGGATTCTCCACCTTTCACCTCTCCTCCTTGACCTTCACTTTCCCTCTGGTCTTTCAGTATTATTCTGAGCTTTGGGGCCTATATCTTCCTATGCTCCATGAAGAGAGAGGATATGGCAAGTTGCCATTATGTCCTCCCTGCAAACTTTCTGCTGACTGGTGGAGGCTGGATTGTCTGCCTAAACAGCAGAGGTGGGCATCCAGCCTGTGGCTCTGAGTCTTTTTCTTGTCCTCACAGGCCCTGGGGCCCTGGATGAACTCTGGGAAGGCCCATGAGCGAAGACGAGCGGTGAACAGCAACGTCTCTGTATTGAACCACACGCTTCTCATGCTGCCTTTCTTTGTGAGTGTCCCCTGGGAAGGGTGGATGCTCTTAGAGGGAATCCTCCCAACTCAAGGAGCCGGTGTACCCTTGCCATTTTCAGAGGGCTCTGCTAGCAGGGCCAGGCCAACCAACTCTGTTCACTCCTTACGACATAGCATTACATATAATGCTATATAATGAACCTGTAAGATTTTGTCCCTAAGATTGCAATACAAACAGATGTCCTCTGGGTTCCCGACACTGGGACTTCTGCTGGGAAGGCTCATCCTTCGCATTGGGGATCCGGATGAGGAGATAGGCCGGGAAGCCTTGGACGGTATCATCATCCTCTATACCATTCTGGAGCTCCAAAAACGTAAGCCCTTTGGAGTACCTCTGGATCAAGGCTTCTGAGCAGGTGTTCAGTACGGGAAGCCTTGTCATTAAGCATTATTTAGAACTGAAAGAGCTGAACATAGGGCCTGATGGGGTCTGTGGAATTTGGTATGAAAAGTTAGTTCGTATAGAATCAGAGGATAAAGCTGGACACGGTGGCTCGAGCCTGTAAGCTTCAGCCTATGAAGCGGCTGGGGCTAGGGATCGCAGTTCAAGTGCTGCCTGGGGCCCGTAGCGAGACCCAGTTCCAAAAAAATAGCTGGGTGTGGTGGCGCGCACCTGTAATCCCAGCTACCTGGGAAGCTGAGGCTGGGGATTGCTTGAGTCCGTGGTACTCCGGCAATGAGAGCCTGCGGTTCCATGGGCTAAAATAGCGAGACCTAGTCTCAAAAACAAAAAAAAAAAAAAAAAAGAATCAGAGGACAGAGGTTATAAACTAATCTATTTTGACATAAATTGCCCTTTATCTGAGACGTCACTTATCCTTCCAAGTTTAATTTGCAACTCTCACTTTCAAATACTCGTGCCATCATGTATACCCAGGCATAATAACCTGGATGTCTTGTTTCCTGGTTTGATTTCCTCACTAGACTACAATCCCATTTGAGGGCCGAATAGAACAAAGTCTTGCTCACCATTATATTCCCAATGTCTGCCCTGCACCTGGCATAGGGTGGGCACTTAACCCACCTGGCACTGGGTCTCTTCTGATGTTAAGTTTATCTGCTAGTTTCCAGCTCCAGCAGTTGGGGAAAAGATTTAGCCCTTAAGAGATTTCCCCCAGTGTTCAAGAACCAGTTGGATGTCCTGATTGATGGATGAAGATGATATAAAACATTGATGATAACTTTTAGGGTAGGAATAGACAAGTCAGTACTTCCAGGTTTAGCAAATAAATATATGGGATACCAGTTAAATTAAAATTTCAGATAACTGATTAGTAATTTGGGGGTACATTTGAGACATAGTCTCACTAAAAATTATTGTTTAATCTGAAAATTAGATTTAAGTTTAGTGTATTTTATTTGGCAACTCTAGATGAAACCCACACTATGAGATTCTCAAGGAGTGAAGTGGTTTGTCTAGGTCCTCTGTATGGGAAGTGACAGAGCTAAGATTTGAACTTGGAATTTCCAGATCCCAGGCCTCAGACCCCTTCTCTTTACAAACAACCCCCAGATGTGGTCCACATGGTCACTCTGTCTTAGTGGTCCTTTTTATTTTTTCATTTTCATTTTTATTTTTTTGTTGAGACTAGGTCTCGCTATTTTTGCCCATGGAACTGCAGGCTCACACTGCCTGGGGTGCCATAGACTCAAGTGATCCCCAGCCTCAGCTTCCCAGGTAGCTGGGATTACAGGCGTGCACCACCACATCCAGCTATTTTTTTTGGGACTAGGTCCCGCTACGGGCCCCAGGCGGGACTCGAACCATGATCCCTAGCCTCAGCCACTTCATAGGCTGAAGCTTATAGGCATGTGCCACTGTGCCCGGCTAGTGACCCTTTTTATTCCTTACCTTGCGTACACTGAGGTCCAGTGTATCTATACCAGCCAGCCACAGTAAGGGATCAGGAAGTGGGTCTGAAATCTGTTCCCTTCAACAGAAAATATGGAGGCATCATGTGCCAGGTACTGTTCTAGGCACTAGGGACACAGAAGAAAAGAGATCAAGTAATCCTCCCATCTTGAACTTACTTTCTTGAAAGGAGACAGTGGACAAAAGAAATAAAATATTTACCCCCTACCCCATAAATGAAATATTTAGTAAATCAGATGATGGTGAGTACTAAATCACCAAAAACAGAAAATGGGATTAGAAATATCTGGCATAGGGGCAATGTGGTTTAATAGTGGTAGGACTACCCACTTATCTGAATGGAAAAATGAGGTATGGAACTCTGACACTACTGTTGGGAGAATAATTGACCTCCCATCATGAAAAACTCTTTGGTAGTGTTTCCTGAAGTGGAACCTGTGCTTCCTCTAACATGCAACAGTGCACCTACACATCCCAGGGACCATGCAAGTATGCACACAGCAGTCTTGGGCATGATAAGTGCAAAACAACCAAATGTCTGTCACAAGGAGAACAGGATAGACAAATCAACTGTAGTATGCTTATGCTGTGGAAAATTGTACAGTGCTGGGAATGAATGAGTCAGTGGTACTGGCAACCGAGTGAATGTATTTTGCCCCCCAATGTTGGGTGAGAGTCAGACTCAGAGAACAGCATGAGTCGATGTATGCAAAGTCAATAGCAGGAAATCTAGATTATTGCATCTAGATGTCTGATGGCATGGGGCTGAAAGTGAGGCAGAATAGGAGTTTCTGGGTGCTGGTTTTATGGATACATTTCACTGTGAAAATGTTTTCTTTACTATGTAAAAATTTATCAAACAAGCTATGATTTATGTACTGCCTGCATCAATGTTTAACAAAAAGGTCAGGCCTCCCTGAAAAGGTTCTCTCCTTGCAGGAATCAGAGATAAGGAAGAGACTAACAAGGAGGAGCTGTATGAGAGCAACAAGCGTTTCCTGGGGCCCTACAACCCTGTCAACCCTTGCCAGAACATTCTGCGTGTGATCGCGGTGACCACTGGATGCTCATTAGCTCTGGGTCTTCTTAGGATGGGGGCGGGGAGGGGGGTGCCCAAGAGGGGCCACACTGCTCACCCCAGGGCCTTTTCCTGGTCCATCTTTCCAGGCTGGCTCAAGTCTGTCTCCTTTAGAGAAAGGCTTCCCTGGTGCCCATCCCCACTGGCTTCCCTTTCTTGGAAGCATGTCATCCACTTCTGCACACAGGGGTCATGTTGCCCTTTCCTTGAACCCAAGAGGGTTCAGCACTAACTGAGTGTGCATGGCCCACCTTGCCAGCCTCTGTGTTTGCTGCGTCTGTGAGTCTGTGCACAGCTCCATCTGGGTCTGCCATGTGTGTCAGTGCCTCTGAACCTTGTTTTAGGAATTTGGAGACTTCCTAGGGCCCCAGCAGGTAAAGGACCTGCTGCTAGCAGCCCTGGAAGGGCTAAAAGGTGGCTCAGAGGCTCGAGGGAAGGATTCGGGAGAGATGATGCAGCTGGTTTCGGAGGTCACGCTCAGCTCGGTGCTGGAGTGGTACTGCCACCGGGCGGTGGAGGTGGTAAGGTGCCCTGGGGGTTGAGGCTGGGCTGGGAGACATCAAGGGCTTATATAGCTCTAGGGTCAGGCTACCAACAGTGTGCAAAGGGTGGTGTGTTGTTACCCCTGTGACCTGGGTCATGTAGGGGTGGTGGTAGCTGAGTTCTTGGTGCTTCCAACATGGCAGGTGAGAAAGGGATCACTTACCAGTTCCTGAGAGAACTCAGCCATTGGGGTGGGGATAGTGGGGGGAAAAAACAAGTGGTCTCATCCCCAGGGAAGAGCCTGCCTCTCTCTTCCCATTTCCCTCCCATGTGCCTTCCTGTCCCTTCCCTCCCCTGTCACCCCCCTTCTTCCCATCTCTCTGCTCCCCACATGCCTCCCTTGGCTTCTCCCACTGCACCACTGCCTTCTCACAACCACCCCTCTGTGCCCCAGATCCCAGAAATCATGCAGAGCATCTATGTGCAGCTGAACTTCATCCAGGAGCCGCGGGCCCGTGAGGTGGCTCTACTGCCCATCTCTCTCCTGGCCAGCTCCTCTATGACTGAGGTGGTTGTGGCCCTGCTCATGTGTCCCCTCCCATTGGACAGGTACCAAGTCAGGGGGGTTACCTGCTTCTCCATCTCAGAGGGCTGAAGCAGCTCATGTCCCAGCTAGGGTTCCCACCTTCCAGAAGAGCTCTTGTCCTCCTTGATGGCCCCACTTCCATGATCTCTGGTGCTAAGAACAACTGCCAGGTGTGTGCCAAGCTCGGTGCTGAGCATGAGTGCATATTCGTGTTGCTACAACAAGCCCATTTTACAGATGAGAAAATTGGCACTCAGGAAGCTTTCTTGCTCTAGGTACCGGTGAACAAGCCACGAAACAAAACCTACACACAAATCTGACCAACTTCAGGTCCAGAGCTTTTTTATGATGCCATAAAAAGGAGGCCTGAGTGTCATTCCTGACTCTGCCTCCAGGTGCTGTGTGATCTTGGGTAGTCTCCTTGCCTTCTCTGAGCTTCCCCATAAGCAAAAGGAGAAAATAATCCCTGTATTCCTGTCCCAGATAGGTGGGTATTCCTGTCCCAGCTGCACAGGATGCCTGCAGGGTGGACCTGTGCAGGCGGTATGCCCTGCTACTGGGCGGAGGGAGCACAATTCATGGGCAGGCCAGGCCAGTATGACTGCTCCAGCCTCCTAACCTAGGAAATGTGCCCAAACCCTTGAAAGAGTAAAACAAGGTAGTAAAGCATGTAATCCACATCTTAAGAGGGCACTGCAGAGCAAATACCAAGGAAGCGCTGTACCCTGAGCTGTGTTTCTAAGGGCAGCTGGTACCACCCATAGCACCCAAGGTCAGTGGGGATGGTGAGGCCAGAGTGCCACATCTCTGTCCTCCCACCTGCAAGAATTTAGCCCTTTCTGGCTGCACTGTCCCCAGGTGTCAAGGATTCCCATTTGCAGGAATCCTCATAACAGACCCAGCCGCAGGTCTGATGGAACTGGGACAAAATTTATGGGAGCCCTTGTTCTCAGGCGCCCCTCCTACACTTCTCTGAGCCTTAAATTCTGTGCCCAGGATGCCTTGCTTTCCTTGCCCTAATCTTCACTCTGGATCCAAGCTCCACTTGGCTCTCCAGGTGAAAGCTCGGGTGGGAGGGAATGAAGTCCACAGGGTGGGTACCAGAATTTCTCTCCTTAACCGGCTCAGGTCTCACAGGACCTTGTAACTCCTACAGCAAGTCTCTGGACTTGCTTTCTAGGTTCCCACAGACACAGGCCAGCTGCAAGAGTTGCTGTGGCTGAGAAGCTCAACGCTACAGCATCCCCATCAATTTTTATAGCTAATGTATAGTTCCTCGCAGTCCAGATGCAATTTACCAATCTGGTCATTTTTACCATAAGCAATGTTGCCTAGCAACATAGTTGACATACTATCTTTATCAGGTTTCCAGGGGAACAGAGCTAGAAAGTTAATGGAAGGTTCAAATGCTCTTGCAGAAGGGGGGAAGGGTTTTGTTAACTCTTTAGTGCACTATCTGGGCGGTACTCACAGTTCCCCACGGTAGGGGCTGGCTCGGGCTTTCCTCTGCCTAGAATATTGCCTCCAAGGGGCAGGAGTGGGTGCTTATTGATGTTATACGACAAGTGCAAGATGTAGGCCCTCCAGGGCTCCTCGGCATAGAAGAACGAGCACAGGCTTTAGAGACTTCGGGCTTGGTCACTTGATCCCACAGCTCATAAACTACAGTCTTGAACTTGTGATTTCACCTCTCAGGTCCACATCTGTAAAATGGGACTAACCATTTACCTTAAGGTTCTTTGTGAGAATTCAGTAACCTTGAAGGTCTGAAACACCTTGTCCAAATCTGCATTCCCAGGGATTTGCTTAGTGTCTGGCATATAATGGGTCTCAATCATTGCTGAAGTAGTCAGTTGTATGGCAAGCACCTGGCAGTGTACCTGGGAAATAGGATTTTCAATAATTGTTAGCTCCTTGCCTCCTGGGGAATGTGTCTGGACCATTCTTGATGGCATGCCCACAGATATCCTTTTCCCTCCCCAGATCATGGGTGACAGGGTGGGCCCACAGCCCCATCTCCATTAACTATCCCCACGCCTGACTTTCCAGCAATGGAGCAGAGATGTGGAGGCAGCTGATACTGCGCAAGCCCAGCTGTGACATTCGAGAGCTCCTGGACCTGCTCCTGAGCAGCCTGAGGGAGAAACCTGTCACCAAGAAGGGCCGGGCATCCATTGTGCCCCTTGCAGTGAGGACTGCCCCAACTGCCTCCTCCATCCCTCCATCTGAGTTAGTCACCCCTCTTCCCCTCACCATCAGGAACCAGTTATATGGCCTTGGTTTGGGCTTTTATTTCTGATGCACTGAAAGGAAACAGTACTGGTGACAGCAGCAGCCTGGGATGGTGAGACCGGAGAGCCTGGGACTTAAACTTATATCTGAAAATTGGCTTTGCCAGGCTACTGTTTTGTGATCTGGGAAGGTCACTTCTCCTCCCTGAGGCTCAGTGACTATATCTATAAATGGAAATAATAATATCTGCCTCATATGGCAGTTGGGAAGGCTGAAAGAGGTCGCTGATTCATTCATTAGGCAACACTAAACATCTAAGTGGTTTCTGCTGCCAGACTCAGAGCTCAGCCCTGGGAATACAGAAGGAAAGGAGGGCAGCTTTGTCTGGACTGGAGAGATGGATTTTTTCTGCATCTATTACTGCCACCCTGGTCCAAGTCAGCTGGGTAATGCCCCTGTTCATCTGCTTGCTTCCACTCCTGCCCTTCCAATCTGTTCTACCAAGAAAATCTTTGAAAAATAGCAAGCTTGCTGTTCCCAGTTCTGCTCTTCAGTTGGTCAGCATTGCCCTCTGGAGGGACAGGGTGCTCTTGGTGCTCACGGTGCTCTGCTGTGACCTCCTGCACCTCTCATCAGCCTCTCTTCATGGTCTTGCTTGCTCAGCTTCAGCCTCTCTGGTCTTTGTTAAGATGTCAGACATGCCATGTTATTTCCTATCACAGGGCATTTGCACATGCTGTTTCCTCTCTTCTAGACTATCCCATACCAAGTTAACATCTGCTTATCTCCTAGCTCTCAACTCTAGCATCATCTCCTCAGGGAAGCCTAGATCAGATCAAATTCTTCCTGACCAGATCAAATCTGGGTGTATTAGACTTTGTATCACATGCTTTATCTCAGAAGAGTTTATCCCCATTGTGATTTGACAGTAGAGTAGGCGGCCATTGGTTAATTCTTGAGATGCATTTATTCACCATGATATCTCTAAGGACTAACATATACCTGGCACATAGCAGATACTTAAAAAAATTTTTCTGTTGGGATGATTTACTTATTCAGCAAACAGTTATTGAGTGCCTACAATGTTCAGACACAATCACAGCTCTAGGTATTCATCAGAGAGCAAAATATTCAGATGAACGAAGTAAATAAAGGTCTGCTGAGACATCCATATCTCACCTGGCATTGCACAGCTGTTAAGGGATTGTGTCAGAACTCAAACCCAGAGTTTCTGCTTTCACATCCCATATTCAGAAAGCTCTAGACCTCTCTGCCTGTCACCGGGGAGCATTGAGTTCTGTGAATTAGACACTAGAACTTACCCCTTTCCTGTCTTGAGCATTCATCTGCTCCTCCTGTCAGTGTGTGTAAGTGAATTCTCATCCCTCATTCATGCTCTCTGTTCAACAACCATTCTGAGCATCTAGACAGCCCAGACAGCTTGTATGACAGTATTACTCAAATGGTTTATGGTTTTGATAAGCCATTTGAGTAATACTGAGTCAAGAACTGGATGCTATGGCATGTAACAAGAGCTTTTTCTCTGCATGAGATCATTCCTGGACACAGTCACAGCTTTGGGCTACTGCAAAATGCACACTTTAAGTCCAAGAGGCTTGTCTTAACTCTCACTGCCCCACTGTTCACCTTGGTCAATTGCTTCCCCTCAATAGCCTTGGTATTTAGATCTGTAAAATCGATTGCCTGGTGGATATTGTGAGAATGTTTATGAATCATTCTAAACACAAATAATGACCATTTATTGTATTCCTAATTAGCCACACTGTGTCCCTCACTTCCCCAGGAACATTCCATGGGATCTTTCACTTCACAATTAAATGCCTTTCACAGGTCAGCTGACTGGATTCTTGGTGGTAGAGATTTTGACCATTTCTTTAAAAAATATTCCCACTTCCTCTCCCATTCAATTGACACCACATCTATGGAGTTGGCTGGAAAAGAATCAGTAACCACACTGGATGCAGGATAAACTCGGGCCCAAAGAGAGGCCAGGGAGTGGTGGGACTCCAATGAGCCATCTGGTCTTGTGACCCCAACCCATCACTTCCTTGTGCTTTTTTCCTCACCAAACTGTCCTCCTGCTGGTTAGAAGACTTAATGAACTAGCTGACCATGAGGAGTGGCCTAGGCCAGGACCAGAACTGGACTAGCAGATGGAGAAGTTGGGGGGTCCCAAGGGCCAAACACCCATAAAAGGAAGTCTATCTTCAAGTTCCCAGAACATCGAAGGGTTGGTGTGAGGAGCTATGGTGTGGAAGGGGGAGGGGTTACAGGGCAGATGGGCTTGTAGTGACACAGTCTAGGACTGGGTCCCCTGGCACCTGCTGAGGCTGGGGGCTTTTCCTCTGGGCTGATGGCCATGACGGGGGGGAGCAGTGAGGAGAGTCTTGTTTGATGGCTCAAAGTGGAGGCAACTGGTAACCCCTCATGGTCTGTGTGTCTGTGTTATAAACAAGGAAGGGGACAGGGTAGACAACAGGCAGAACTGAAAACCTAGTTCAAGTCCTAACTCTGTGCCCAAGATGCGGCATGACCTTGGGTGAGTTGCCTGGCCTCTCTGCTTATCCCTCACCTGCACAATGAAATCAAGACTTTACCTTCCAAGAAGTGAGAGGGGATTCCCCCACCAGGACTCTTCCAAGTTGAAGAGGCACACTACTGCTATTGTTTGGGGGCAGGGCTCACCCAGTGGGATGGCAGGGCTAGTAGGTGAAGTGAGGAGCTCTAGACTTTCCCAGACCGGATCAAAGAAGAGCAAAGATCAGGTCCACCCTCCTGGAAGCAGCCCAGGTGCCTGCGGGCAGTGCTGGGGCGCTGGTCTGGATGCCTACCAGCCTTTCCTCTGTCCCCAGGCAGCCAGCGGCCTGTGTGAGCTCCTCTCTGTCAACAGCTGCATGGGCCGTGTGAGGCGCATCTACCCCCAACTGCTCCTGGCACTGCTCATTCAGGTCCACTACCACATTGGCCTCAACTTGCCTGGCCGCGTGACTTCCTGCAAGGATGCCAAGGACTCAGAGCTGGCAGCGTTTGCGCCCGTCCGGTATGCTCCTCTGTCGCCGGGGAGGGTCACCCAGCAAGAGCCCTTCCAAAGGTCTTTAGGACAGCTGATCAGTGGGAATTAGTTTGGGGGCTAAGATGGGAAAACAGAAGCACATTTCTATGAGTGTCCATGATTCGTTCATCAACTATTTGTGTGATCTGCGCATGTTAGAAGCTGAGTGCTAGACAGAGAAAAGAACCTTCCTCCCCCAAAGGGCTCACATCAGGTCTTTCTCTTCACTTCCTAGAGATTCTGTTTGTATTAGTTTGTATCCAACGACTTAATTTTTAGTGATTTGGTATAGGTAATGGATGCCCATGGGTATGTCATTGAAAGTTAGTCTCCTTCCCGTCCCTTATCCTAGTTATTCCCCAAATAATTGAGTTCTTCACATCCTTCCAAATGTGGCTTATGCAGAGATAAGTACATATATTTATACTCTACTTTTATACCAATGGTCGTGGACCTAATACAATTACACAGCAGTTACAGTTGCTGGTACCATATACTATATCTTGGAGATCATTACTTTCAGAGATGCTTTATTATTGTTAACAGTCACATAGTATCCTCATGTAGAGACTTCTAATGTCCCATCATTTATTTCACTAGGATTCTCTTGACTTAGGTTCTCCCCAGCCCGTTGCAGTTATAAACAATACTGCAAGGAGTTTGTGTGTTTTAATGTCTACTTGCTCACACTCAATTACATGTGTAAAATGAATTTCTGAACATAGAATGGGTGTATTTAAATCTAAGGTGGAACAGAAATGTGTGGTGGAAAAAGTTTTTGATCAGTGAGTGATGAAAGGGAACTTCTAAAGCACTGAATTTGCCAAAATGCCTCCCACAAAGTATATTCATCCACTAGTGCATGAGTGTCTCATTTCACCACAGCTTCCCCAGCATAATATAGTATAAATCATTTTTGTCTTTGCCTATATGAAAGGGTTTTTTTTTTCTGGAAAAGTATATTTTACTAATTCTAGTATGTATTTCTCTTACTATGAGTAAGGTTGAGGTCTAAGTGTTGTTTGTGTCTCTTTTTCTTGACCCAATTAGATATAGGACCATTGGGAAATTTTTGTGTTAATTTGTAAGAACTCTCTGCACATTAAGGATTAACTCTGTCATTTTATTCTAGTTTGCCACTGAAACTGCAACTTTTTTATGACCTTTCTCCATCCAGAAATTTAAATTTTTTATGCGGTCAAGTTTATCAGTCTGTTTTTTGACCTTCATTGTGCTATGCTTGGAAAGGGGCATATTTTGAGGGGCAGAGGATATGCAGGTGTGTTACCTGACTTGAAGTCAGAACACCTTGGATTTGAGTCCTGACTCTTATCAGTTAGTGCTTTGTACTTTGGGTACCTAATTTAACCTCATAGGAGCTTGAGTTCTATGAGTTCTAGAGCCCCTCACTTGAGTTCATCAGTGGGTCAGTAAGTGACTCCTGACCCACTGATGTGTTGTAAGAACCAAATAGGATCATATCAGGCAATACCTCATGCCTAGGCTGTGGCACCAATTCTGATTAACCTCACATACTTGTGGGTGCTGCTCTGAAGGTGTCATCCTTGACTCAAAAAAAAAAAGTTTTACTCTTGTTTTGAAAACAAAACAAAAGCTGAGGGAAGTGGAGAGGGGCTAGAGGAGGAAGAAGAGGGACATGTAGTAGAAAAATTCTTCACTGATAAGTGATGAAGGGCAAAACTTCCTGACACGGAGGGCTTCACCAGCGGAGGCCCACACAAGAGAACTGCAAGAGGGCCTGACTGTCCACCTTCACCTCTACATAACAGAAAGCAGGGTATGAAATAGAGCAAGCAAAAGTGAGCATTTTGGCCCATGCTGAATGGACCAAAAAAAAAAAAAATCATGAAGCTGTTTCAGTCCACCATGTGTATAGTGGGCTGAGTGGCACTTGCCCCAGCCTTCAAAGATAGGTTCCCTTGGAACCTATTGCTGTGAATTTATTTAGAAAGAATTTTTGCCAATGTAATTAAGAATCACAAAGTGGGTGAGCTTCCTAAGCCAGGCAGATTTCCCAAGATCACCTAAGAGCTTAAAAAGCACAAAGGTCTGGCCGGGCATGGTGGCTTGTGCCTGTAAGTTTCAGCCTATGAAGTGGCCAGGACTAGTGATCGTGGTTCGAGTCCTGTCTGGGGCCCGTAGCGAGACCTAGTTCCAAAAAATAGCTGGACGTGGTGGCACACGCCTGTCATCCCAGCTACCTGGGAAGCTGAGGCTGGGGATTGCTTGCGTCTGTGGTACCCTGGGCAACGAGAGCCTGCGGTTTCACAGCCATAAACAGCGAGACCTAGTCTCAAAAACAAAAACAAAAACAAAAAAGCACAAAGGTCTGGGTCTCAACCTAATCATTCCCTGCACTGTAAAAGTTCTCAGAAGTTATGCTTCTGAGCATAACTTCAGCTCAGCACGTGCTGATTTTCAGGTTTGGGAACCCCTCTTTAAACATCCCAAGGCACTGAAGCACTTGGGTCTGGACAGGAGATTGATGTCCAAGTGAGCAGGAGGACTGTCCTGCAGACCTCCCACCCAGAAGGGACGTGTGGACAGTGGAGGGTGGGAGTGAAGCTGGATGAGAAACTGGCTCAGACCTCTCCCTCCAGTAAGGGAGGCTGAGGAGAAAAAGGGGGGCAATGGGACCCTCTCCAAAAGAAGGTTGTTTATTCTCTTGTTTGTAAAGCTAATTCTTCTTTTTAAAAGTCATTCTGTGGAAACAGTGAATGTTGCTACCTGACAATGAACGGGGACAGAGAGGAATTGCTCTGGTCACTTGGGAGCCACGCTGGGAGAGGCTGAGGCCAGGGGAGGTGCGGCTTCCTGGGACAGGGTGGCATGAGGCCCCAGCCCCATGTCTTGGCAGCTGGATGGTCAAAGTGGTGAAAACCCTGCTACTGAAGATGGGCTGCTCATATGAGGTCACCTTCCTGGAGGACAAGGGCGGCTGGGAGCTCCTGGAACAGGCGGAGAACCACCACCGCGGAGTGGCCTTGCTGGCGAGGTGAGGAGACTCTGGGGTGACAGCGGGGGCGGCATGCAGAGGAAGGCAAGAGTCTCAGTGTACTCAGCTGGACATGGGTTTGCATCTCTTTCTGGGAAAGACCCTTGCCCAGTGCATCTCACCCCCTCTATACCCAGGAGAGTGTCCTCCACTGGGGTGGATGGAAATAGAAGTGTGAAAGAAGGCACACTCAGCAGAGGTTGCTGCTGGCACCAGCAGCACCTGGCAATGCAGAGCACTTAGGTTATTTCAAAGTGCCAAGCCCACCACGCTATGAATGCAGTTCCCACTCCCAATTGGGAGTCCTGTCTGTTTACCACCAGTAGCATGGGACTATCATAGGACCCACCTCTAAGGTTAAGGGTGAGGGTTTACATCAAGTTCTTTGAATAGCTGCTGGCATATAAAAGCTCAATCCAGATTAGCATTTACTATCATTATGTAGGGGTTATACGTAATGCTTATACATTAATGCACTTTTTTACAGAGGGGATACTAGAGTCCAGAGAAGGACAGTTAGTATCAAAGGTCACATAGCCAGGAAGTGGCAAAGCTGGGAAACTATATGTAGATCCAGACCAGAGTTCTTCCTCCCACCTGTGCATAGCCTTCCATGGGGTCAGGAGGAGACACCTTGACTTCACTGATGTGACTCCTTCAAGAACAGCCTGCTTCTAAGGGCCCAGAACGATGCTCTCCCAGGGGATCTTGGAACCCAAACACATTGATTAAGCATTTGCCATGCTCTCAGCACCATGCTAAGAGCTGTACGGATGTGCATCATTTCATTTAATTGTCACCATCTCAGGAAATCGTGTAATCATTAGTCTAGTTTTACCCATGCCCAGACAGGCTGCATGACTTGCCCAAAGTCATAGCTAGCGATGGGAACAGGATTTGATCCCTAGCTGTGTTAGTGCAGACTCTGTATGGCTGCGTCTCTTTCCTGGATTCACAAGTGAATAGACGTGTGCCGTGGTCCTCAAACTTGAGTGCACAACCCAATCACCTATGGGGTTCATAAAAACCTCCCACCCTCAGCTTCTGACTCAATTGATGTGGGGTAGGTCTGAGAACGTGTTTCTTTTCTTTTCTTTTCTTTTCTTTTTTGAGACTAGGTCTCACTATTTTTGCCTGTGTAACCACAGGCTCTCATTGCCCGGGGTACCACAGACTCAAGCAATCCCCAGCCTCAGCTTCCCAGGTAGCTGGGATTACAGGCATGTGCCACCACACCCAGCTATTTTTTTGGAACTAGGTCTCGCTACGGGCCCCAGGCGGGACTCGAACTGCGATCCCTAGCCCCGGCCGCTTCATAGGCTGAAGCTTACAGGCACGAGCCACCGTGCCTGGGAGAATGTGTTTCTGATGAGTTTCCAGGTAGTACTAGGGCTGCTGGTCCCAGGACTACATTTTGAGAGCCACCGGCTCAATAGAATGAATAAGGCACCTGGTTTGCAGTCCCCTGATTTGGGACTCCAACTGCCATTTCCCAGCTCTGTGACCTTGGGCAGCTAATGTTTGGAGCCTGTTTTCTCCTCTGTGAAACAAAGAGAGGAACAGCTGCCTGGAAGGGCCATGGTGAGGAGAGGAACGACATGGGGACTGAAACCTTCCCGCTGCTGCCCGGTGCTTAGTCCTCTCCTCCTGTGTACTCAGGCTCTTAACTCTGTCTCCCTTACTGATTTGTTCTGTGCTCTGGGCTTCAGTTTCCCCATCTGTAAAACAAAACACAAACTAGACGATCTCTGAGATCCGATGCCAGTGGGAAATCCTGCAGTTGAAGGAGCCAGGTGACCCTGCCTTGCCCAGAGTTACTTGTGTTGTGACTAGATGTGCACATAGCGGTTCCCCCAGGACTGGAGAGCCTGAGGGGGCTGCTCCCCTTTCCCCACCCCCAGGGCCATGGTGCAGTACTCCTGTCAGGAGCTGTGCCGCCTCCTCTACCTGCTCATCCCACTTCTGGAGCGAGGGGACGAGAAACACAAGATCACTGCCACCGCCTTCTTTGTGGAGGTACCTACTGCACACCACATGTGAGATTGGGACTCCTCCCAGCTTTCCTCTGGACGTGGGTCTCGCTTTACAGGACTGATCATTTCTCCTAGGTGAACAGTACTTATAGGCCACAGTCTTCCTGAGTGTGATTTCTCTTGAATATTTGTATATTCAAGACCTTGTAGAGTTCTCCTTCCTACCTCCCTATTCTCTCCTGTACCCTGCCCCTCTCTTCCCTGATATACTTGCTTTAAGTATAACATGGGGTGCCATAGTATGGCATGCACTATGATGGAGGCAGTGAAATTACAGGAGTCTTGAGATAAGGGGGTAAAGTGTCAGTTCCTGGAAGAACTGGTATCTAAGTTGAGTGAAGGAAGGAAAGGCTGGGGTTGGTGCTAAGAGAGATTAATCAGAGCAAGATTGATAAGGCCAGATCAGAATGGGAGACTCACCAGTAATTTTAGTTAATTTTTATTGAGTGTTCACTCTCTTCCAGAAGCTTTATACGTATTGACTCATTTAATCCTTACACTAATCCTGTAACACAGATACTATTCCATTCACCATGTTAACAAAGGAAATTGAGCCACAAATTTATATAACTATGCCAAGATCACACAACTCCTAGGTGGTATATTCAAAGGCTGCTTGGCTGCCATGGGTGGGGAGGGTTAGGAGAAAGAGGAAGGAGATGAGGGTGATGCCCAGTGTGGGGCTGATCATGCTGATCTTGCAATGGGGAACACAGAGGAAGTACAATTCTTTTTTTTTTTTTTTT
>PVHY01012724.1:0-43423 GCA_004024945.1 Uropsilus gracilis | reverse complement strand
CCCGCCTGCTGGCAGGCAGGGCTCAAGTCCCCGCCCTCTTCCTGCATGGAAGCTCCCAACACGGGGGTGTTTTTTCCCATTTTTTGACTGGGCTTTTTGTCAAGTTGTATGAGTTCTTTGTGGATATTTGTTATTAGGCCCTTATCACTTGTGTGTAGGGCAAAGATTTTTTTCCCATTCAGTTGGTTTGTTTTTGTTTTGTTTATTGTCTCTTTTTCTGTATAGAAGCTTTTTAGTTTGATATAGTCCCAGCTATTTATGTTTTCCTTCATTTTTTGGCAATCTGTAGCCATGTGTCTAGAAAGGTTTAAAGTGTAGGTCTTGGAATGTTTTGCCCATATTTTCCTCTATGTAGTTTATGGTTCAGGTCATATGTCCAAGTTTTTTGTCCTTTTTGCATTGATTTTTGTATATGGTTTGAGGGAATGATCTTTTCTTTCTTTCTTTTTTCTTTTTCTTTTTTTTTTTTTTTTTTGCATGTAGTGGTGCAGTTTTTCTCAGCCCCATTTATTGAGAAGACTATCCTTGCTCCACTGTATGGTTTTTGCTCCATTGTCAAAAATTAGTTGACCATATATGTGTGGCTATATTACTGGTCATTCTATTGCGTTCCACTGGTCTGTGTGTCTGTTTTTATTCCAGTACCATGCTGTTTTAATTATTATGACTTTGGAATATAGTTTGAAGTATTCTTATTCAAAATATTCTTATTTTGGTCAGGAGAACTTTGGCTATTCTAGGTCTTTTTTATTCTGTATAAATTGATACTGTTGATTCTTCTTATCCATGAATAGGGAATGTCTTTCCATTTCTTTAAGTCTTCATTTATTTCTTTTAGTCTCTAGTATTTTTTTTATGATTGAAGAATTTTTGAAAACCAACCATGTCATTCTAAAACCCATAGTATTGTGGTTTTGGCATCCATACCAAATGTAAATGCTTCAATTATCTCTCACAATAGTTCAAAATGCCATCTTAGCCCACATGTATGTATTTCTCTCCTGCTGTTTTCTGGCATGCACCTTCCCTAACAGGCACTTTGTGCCTTCTTACGCATGTTCTTGATGGATGCATATTCCCTCTACCCATCTGTATTCTCCCCAATATTGAATCCTGCCTCTGCAGTTAGGCATTTCCCAGTGGTCTGATCTTCACTGATCTCTTTTTTCCCCCCTTCATCTTTTATTTCCTTTGGGGCTTTAAGAACATTACAGAATTCATAAGATTTTCTAGTCATTTCTAATCTGAGTTCTGTCATTTGAGTAAATTTATAAACATGAGCATAGATAAACACATAATGCCATATATTCCTAGCTGTGTTATTTGAATTTTGTGTTGAATTGCCTCTCATATTTGTTGACTGATTAATATAAGGAGGCCTGCAATTATTGCCAGAAAATGAATTTTCAGACTTATTCAAAAATAGACTGATTTATATTGCACATTTCTGTTTATATTGTATAGCCACATTGCAAGCTTAAAATTTTAAGATTACTATCTTAAATGATCTCTTAATTTTTTCGTCTAGTTCTTTTTTTGTTGTTTTCGTTTTTTTTTTTTGTTTGTTTTTTTTTTTGAGACTAGGTCTTGCTATTTTTGCCCATGGAACCGCAGGCTCTCGTTGCCTGGGGTACCACAGACTCAAGCAATCCCCAGCTTCAGCTTCCCAGGTAGCTGGGATTACAGGCATGTGCCACCACGCCCAGCTATTTTTTTGGAACTAGGTCTCACTACGGGCCCCAGGCGGCACTCGAACCATGATCCCTAGCCCCGGCCGCTTCATAGGCTGAAGTTTACAGGCACGAGCCACCGTGCCCGGCAGGCACATCTAGTTCTTAATTGCCAATGCAAATCTGTTTTATTTCTTATCCTTGAATTATCATTTTAAGAATGAGCATTCAGTTCAACACTGAAAATAATACTTTTATAAGTAACATTTTCAGTAATAAATAAAAATATGGGAGTCATGATATTAACAAAGATAGTTAAATTAGTGTCAATAAACATATCAGATCCTAAAATGCATTCAAGTCTCTAATATCCATCAGACTAATGAGACCATTCCCTGTTTTGAATCACTTTCTTCTATTAAGCTCCTTGGGTTTATTTTAAATTGAAACTGGACATGGTTGAATTGTTAATTTTATCCTCCCTCCCATATACACACTCTTCTCATGTTATGGTGACCTGATAGGACAGTTTCTTTCTCTTTAAATGTATGTCATTGACCTTCTCAGGAAGGTTAATAATTCACTTCAGACTGCTACAATTTATTATTAAAAAGCAAAACAGCAGGGCATGGTGGTGCATTCCTGTAAGTGGCAGCCTAGAAAGCCTTGGCCGGGGCCAGGGATCGCGGTTTGAGTCCCGCCTGGGGCACGTAGCAAGACTTAGTTCCAAAAAAATATAACTGGGCGTGGGGGTGCATGCCTGTAATCCCAGCTACCTGAGAAGCTGAGACTGGGGATTGCTTGAGTCTGTGGTACCCCAGGCAACATGAGCCTGCGGTTCCACAGGCAAAAATAGCGAGACCTAGTCTCAAAACAAAACAAAGCAAAAACAAAACAAAAAAACACTGACTTTTTTTGTCCATCTATCTACCTGCTATAGGGAATCATCATCTAGTATTGTTGTGAACTTGATCCCTCATAATAACTATATTTAAGAAGGTGGAATTCATGTCCAATGCTAAGTAAACCTTTGAAATGTCAATTTTCTGATTAAAAACAAATGATAATTTTGGTTATCTGAAGAAAGAATTAAAAGTAGGCAAGAATACTTGTTATTTTGTGGACAGATATATTTTTAGTGCAGAAATGAGATTTTAAAAGGTAGTGAGATTAATTTTATCACTTCTAAAATTTTATTCGTATAAAACTTAAATATAGTTAAAAAGCTATTGGGTGATTTGTTAAAGGAAATGGTTTCTAAGATACTTAATTTACATACTACAGATATACTTCAAACTTACTGATTCTTATATTCTTACTAGATTGTAAGCTCTCCAAGGGCAGATTCCTGTTTTTCTTTGTGTGTTTCTGTTTTGTTTTTTGATTTTTTTTTTTTTTTTTAAGACTAGGTCTCTCTGTTTTTGCCTGTGGAACTGCAGGCTCACATTGCCCAGGGTACCACAGACTCAAGCAGTCTCCAGCCGCAGCTTCCCAGGTAGCTGGGATTACAGGCGTGCGCCACTACTCCCAGCTATATTTTTTGGGACTAGTCCCCTGGGCGGGACTGGAACCGTGATCCTTGGCCCCGGCCGTGGCTTCCTAGGCTGCCACCTACAGGCATGCGCCACCATGCCCAGCTCTTTGTGTGTTTCTTCAGTTAAGCATTGTGTCTTAGGTGTAGTTCAGCATTTTTGAAGAGTAATTTCTATTTTAAATTAATGTTAACATACATTTAAGATTTTCTCCTCTGATGAATACATTATAATAGATTTGAGAGTTGGAAGAGACCTCAGTCTCTTAATATAAAACCTATATTAGCATATCAGAAGGTTTTTCTTGAAAGTATTTAGCTTAACCATTGATTTTCACTGTCATTATTATAAAGTGTCAAAGAATTCTATGAAATCAAATACGTGTACTTTTTTTTTTAATACTGAAGCCAAAGGAGAAAATGCTTCACAACTTCAATCAGAAAATTTATCCAGTGGTCAAGCAGATGTTATTAGCACAAGTACAGCTCAACCAGAGAATATCACCGTGGCTCAGAAAGATCTCTCTGAAAGCTCCATTGTCAACTGTGACTCTCAGGCCTTGAATATGTTAGCTGATCTGGCATTAAGCTCTGCTCCCTCTACCACACCATCATCTGAGCCGAGAAACTCCTCTGAATTACCTCAAAATGAAGTGTTGCTTTCTAAGGAACATTCTTTAATAGGTACATATGACCATGAATATCATAGAGGTATTAAAAGTCAAAAAGGTGTACTTTTACCTAAACTCTCATCTGATAAGAAGAGTGATTTGATGTCAGACTTTACTGATAGCCAAGAGAAAGAAAGTGTGGTTTCTGCCAATCTGACTCCTATTGAAACTCAGCCTACACTTTCTGAAGAAACTCTAGAAATTTCTGATGCAAGTCAAAGCTCTTTTGTTGCTGTGGAACATTCCTATGCTTCACTCCTTGCAGAACATTCAAAGAAGCAACTACAGCAGAAAGGGTTACCAGGTTCTACCTTTGCCAAAAACACCACAAAAAGCCCTGAAGTAGGAACCCCAGTGGGAAAAGTTATGCCATTTCGGCATCAGCAGATCTCCTCCCCTCTGCAAAAATTCTCTGAGGAGCCATTGCTAAAATGCAAAAGTAAATTGCTGCCTTCCAACCTTAAAGATTTTTATTGCTCACATACTGTGCTTAGCTGTGATGGTTCCTTTAAGGTCACTTTCAAATGTGAAACAGAGTATCTCTTCAGCTTAGATAGCAAATATACCAACAACCCATTGGAGAAAACTGTAATAAGAGCATTACATGGGTAAGTATGAGTGATACAAATGGATATAACTTTTCTGTTGCAATAGAGGTAGTGAGAGGAATACTTGTACAGACTTTGGGCAAGGAGAAAGAGTATTGGGTATAAATAATAGTAATAATGTCAAGATGTTGTGTGTACTGATAAGAATAGCAGACTAGCTTTGTCATTTGTCAGTGGTCACACTTGGAGAACTTTTCTGCAAGCTAACTTTAGCCTCGTAAACAGCCTTCTATTTTGAGTGGCTCTTGATTTTACAGGGGGTTGCTTTATAAATATTCCTTAAGAATGGGACAAGATAGCAATAACAGAGCAGTTAAATGCATAGCTTTGGAGAATGTATTAAGCTAGGTTTGAAGCCTCTTCCACCTACTAGCGTCTATGACCTGAAAGTTTTGTGCTGCTTAGTCTTCACTGTGGGCATGACTCTCACAGGGATCTCACTGAAATGCATATTCTAACTCAGTTTGGGATGAAGCCTGAAAGTTCATATTTCTCACACAGTTTCAGGAGATGTCAATGGTAGATAGAACCTGTCAGCACCACTTTAAAGTATGGGGCATGGGATTAATAGTATTTACATTATAAAGCTGCAAGGTAAATTAGGGTTTTACATGGTAAAGGGCACATACTAATAAACAGGCAAGTAGCATTAGCTCTATAAAATGATGCTCATTACAGAATATTCTACAAATACATCACTAAACTGTGTCAGACACTTGCTCCACTTACAAGCTTATGCTCATAAAAGCATACATTTAAGTTCCCTTTTTCTCATGAGAGTCATTTCCCTAGCATGAGTCCTAAGTGTGTATGTAGCCTCTCTGATTCATCCCACTCTAGATCTCTGCTATCGTTTTGCCTGGCGGATGGCCAGAAATACTATGTTCATATATGGTTACAGATTTTCCAGAACTGTAATTGGAAAGAGTATAGTTCTACTAAATTACCCACAAAGATATTTTAATCTTCAGACTTTACCAACTTAGAAGTGTGACACAAAAGTAGAAAAGAAATCAGTCTGTCCTAGCAAAAGCAAGGGGATGAAATTTGGGTAGATGCTGAAACTATTATTTCCACAATAGGTGCACTGTGTTCATAGAGAATTTGCGTGGTAGAAAAGAAAAATGCCAGCCCAGGAGTCATGCTGCTACCATTTAAGAGCTCAGTTTTTCATTCCCTTCTCTGTCTTTGTAATGAAGGAATTAGTCATTGTAGGTTTTTGTTAAATCAGCTTCATCTTTCTTACTCAGTTTCATGTTTGTGTGATTTTTTAAATAACACAAAAGCTAAGGTTATGAAGACACCTATGATAAAATAGTTAACTAAAATAATGGTTTCTTCATGGTTTTGTGTGTTATTTCTTTAAAATCCCAGGCCCTGGAACACAGATTTACCTGATAATGTGGAAGAAGTGAAGCTTTTACTTCATATGTGGGTAGCTCTATTTTACAGCAATCAGAACAAAGTCATAAGGTCATCCCGACGGGTCGTAGAACACAGCAACCCAGCAAAATATGTGTCTATCAATAGCACATTAGAATCTTTGGAATTCGGTGAAATTGAGGAGTCAAACAGTGTACAGCGGTGTTCTGCAGACCCTGTATTGGAGACCGATGTCGCACCCGGAACTTGTACAGCACTGGTTCCCTTCCCTGAACCTAACACTGTGCTTCCTCTCATTGAGCCGCCGTCAGTGAGAGGCGTGGGGCTCTGGGCACAGAATGAACAGGGGGAAATGTTTGCAAGAGTCGATCATCCAGATACTACAGAAAGCCAGAATTTCATCTATTCTTATAATAATGAGGTAAGTGAAGTTGAGATACTATTAAGTGCTGAGTTATTGAAGAAATGCTAATGTTTTTGTATGTAGAATCACATTCAAAACTAGACATATATATTTTTTTCTGGGAGAGTGAATTCTCTGACTATATCAAAGTGTAAGTCTTGATGTCAGAAATGTAGTTTTCATAAATGTCACCTCAGATTGTCTGCAGGTACAAAGTATTGACCATCAAATAGAAGGAATAGAAGTAGAACAAAATCATGGTGGTCAGACAAGTTGGGAACTAACCATAATAGTGTATAAGTTGGGATAGATTACTTACTCTTTTGGATTTTTTTTAAAAAGAGGTGAATAAAACTTATGTATTATATAGAACATTGTTTAAGGATCCAGTGTGATGATAATAAACATTAGAAAGCTTTGCTAAGTCTTAAATTAAAATTGAATATATTAAAATTATTTTTGGAAACTTATGTTGGAATAGTAGCCTCAGAGAAGAGCCATTTTGGAAAACTATTGGTAAATGTAGAAAATATACTTTATTTCATTTCATAGTTATCGACTAATGTTCAGCCAGACCAGACACTGAAATTTTAACTGGAGCAAATGAAAGTGTTATATCCAAATTTAAAATAAAAATTTGACAAAATATCTGCCTTTTTAACTATTTGGTCCAGATTTCTGCTATTTAATCTAAATCCTTTCTGTTCTTTAAATCAATAACTTTGTGTCATTTATTAGTTTTTAATTAATTAACTTTTATTTATTATTTAATATTTTATTATAGTTTATATGCTACACTGGCTTTTTGGTCAAATAGAAGGTATAGTGAGAAGGAGATTGTCATCAGCAATAGTAACCAAAGAAATTAGCTAACGGATAAGGTATCTTTATTTAAGAGTAGAAATTGATGCAGTAGGAGAATTGCTAAACAGTGTACTCTTGAGTATAGGAGATAACTATTAATTTACTATGTCCCTGTGGAAAGTTCCACGTGACAGTGTGTTTAGAGTCTAATTGAAAGCTGGTGTTTGAAGTAAGTTATTCTTTGCTTTAAAAATTACCATTTAATCTTACTGAGAATATAATTAAAATTGAGTACTTTTTGTCTAATACCACATTTGTGAATTAAATGATGCTACTTAGCAAACAGGCTGCATTTTCAAGTCTAAATTGTCGCTAGTCTGGCTACATTATCAATTGTAATTAATACTTTAATTATTAAGTAGGTCAAGGTCAATTGTAATTAATAAGTCAGTTTGTAAGAAAGTTTTGGGAGTGTTATCTGTGTGAATTTGTAGAAAATGGATTTCTTGATAGGGGGAAGGGAAGGAGGGAGGAATACCCAAAGGGTAAGAAAAAAAGAAATGTAAACAAATCTTTATTTAGTCATAAAAAAATAAAAGAAAATGGACTCCTTTTTGGAGGTTCTTTTAAACCTATCTAAAAGGGATTTGCTTGAGCTCTACCCTGTAATATTCATAGATTAGAAGATTTAAAAGAACAAACTAAAATTCTTCTCTTCTTCACTTAGTAAATTCTAAAAGATGAACCAATTTGACTCTTGATTTTTTTCTCTTTTGTCATTTCAGGTAATTGGGGGAAAAGCTCAACAAGAATCATCAAATAATTTAGAGACTTCCAATCTTAATAGTATTCAAAGTCAAACTTCTATTCCTTCTATTTCTCATGAAGATAAAACCTTAACACCACTTGATAACACCACAGTGAATTCTTACAATGATACTGTCACACAAACCATAGTCACCAAGACTTATGATGGGGTCAGCAGTCAGTCAGTCATTTGTCAGAAATCTGTGTACAACCACAATACCCTTGAAAACAAAGTTGATGTTTTTCATGCAGCAGTGCATACAAACACTGGTGCTTCACAGGAGCTTATCCAGCATAGCAGCCCCATGAATGAAGATTGTCAGCCTTCATTAGAAAAGAAGGATGATAATAAGGGGTACGAAATGATTAATCTAGACCCAGTTACTCTCACTTTTGATGAAGATGCCTATGGAACAATACAGGCAGAAACTATAAATAGAGCTGAGAAAACTACAGCCTTTGGTACAGAACTGATTAAACAAGTATCACCAGCTATAGGTCTTCGACATCCTGTATCCACATTTGAAAAGCCACAAACACAAGGTGCTAGGGACACTTCATCTCTAACAGTGCCAGGACAACAAGGCAATAAATACCTTTGTACCTCTTCAGTAAATAAAGAGAGACTTGCTAAAGAAACATGTTCACTACAACCTGTTCCAGGCTCTTCTTCATCTAATAATCAAATGGCAGTGGAGACATTATCATCAGTTAAAAGTTCTAATTACTTGTTACCTAGAAAAGACTTGAAACTCTCTCAAGAAGTTTTTCTGCAGACTCAGAGTGCCTCTAGCACACCTTCAGAAGAGACTGTCGAGCCATCACAGGTTGACGAAGTGGTATCATCAGCCTCTGCCACCTTGGGAAAAAATCACTTGCTTAGCTGCATTCCATCAGTTAGTAACATGTCAGATGGCTTTTTAGAATTAAAGAATCACCAGAGTGATCAAAACAGTGAAAATTTGAATTTTGAATCATGTAACTCAGCATTTACCAAACAAACCAGTCAGTCTGTGAATAGAGAGGAGGTCAACCTAGAGTTATCAGAGGAAGATTCTGACATTAACCTAACTCTCACCATATCACCACCCACAAGCCCCAGAGAAGCAGTGACAGCTGGGAAGATGGAGCAAGATCAAGAGGCCCCATTAACAAATGTAGAACTTCAAGGCATGACTGAAGAAATCATTGAGCCAGAACAGGCAATGTGCAGAGAAAAGAAAGAGGTGACTTTTGCAAATTATACACCAATGTGTCCTACAGTGTCCAAGAAACCACTAGAAAATGAAAGAAAAGGTGATTATGTACAACCAGCTACTTTAATCCTTCCCAAAGAAAGTTGTTCCCTTGAGACTGAAGAAGTTCGTGTTCCTTCAGACTTTCTCTTTGCTTCTTTAATTGAAGAAGTGTCACCAGCTTCTAGTCCTGGGCCCCCAGTACTAACTGAAGAAATACGACCATCTCAGACTATGTCTCTGTGTAGTTTAAAACTTCCTGATGCTCAATGTGAGAAAAATGACACATTCTCCCAGGTTGAGTCAGTAGATTTGGCCATAAAAGAAAAAGAAAATTCTTTCATTAGTCCTCTGCATCCAGTGGGACAAGAAAACCTAACTCAGATAGAACAGATGCAGCTTTCTGCTGAAATGCCTCTGGTACTAAATAATCATTCAGGGGAAAAAGAGAGACATTTAACCACCCCCAGTAAAGTCTCTGAGAATATTATCTCAAGTGTGTGTGATGAGGATTTCTCTTTCTTAGAAAAGACACCACATTGTGGTACAAACAAGGCTGCTTCAGTCGCCATTCACAGAGATGACTTTAAGCTTTCTCTCGAAAAACGGGTGCGGTCAGGAAATCCATTGCAGTGTATTAGTATGGAGAATAGAAATTTGAACTTAAATCATCTTGTATTAGAATCCAGTGAGTTTCCATTTACTCCTAGAAATACTGAAAATAAGACTTCGGCTGACACAGTTGTTTCTGTAACTGCTCCAGGTGGCGTAGTAAATATATCATTAAAAGAGCAAACTAGCCCTAAAAGCACTAAGAAAAATCTCTTTAGCAGTGATTTGAAAACAAATGAAGGCAATTACATGCAATTTGAGTCCTTAAACTCCAAATCTGTTAATGGGATAGATGTTTCACATGCACAAATGCACTTTGAGAGCCCCAAACTTGCTTCTGCCTCAGATAGTACTTTGTTGCCACACTGTAGCAGACCGGTATGTGGAGAGGTAGGGCTTCAAACACAGGGACTATCAGTAGCCAGAATGGCCAGTTTACCTAACAGTAGTGAAACTGAAGCTGAGTTACATGAAAAATCCATAGATGTAGGCGTTGGCTCTCAATCAAACATATCTCCAAAAGGCGAACAGAAAACAGTCTATTTGCTGCAAGATATGTCTGTATGTAAAACAAAAGATCTGTTGAGTGATGGACTTGACCCCGTCTGTGCTGACTCTTACCAAAATACAGCAGTCCTCTGTGAAAATATCAATGAGGAGCCTTCTGCTTCCTTGGTTCCCAAATCTTGTGACCCTGTTCTTTGTGGAATCTCTAAAAAGCAGGCAGAAAATAAGATGGCAGGTGATGGGTACAGAACCAAGGAAGAATCTAAAACCCTGGAGAGAGACATGGATAGCAGTACAAATTCTGACATCCACTATGAGCCACTCTCAGGGGACTCTGATGAAGAGTCTTTTGGCAATTGTAGAAATCCCAAATTTGACGTAGAGGATTCTTGCACTTCACAGTGCCACGCCAAGGAGGGAGAATATCCTTATCACTCTCTCCTGCACTCAAACGACAGTGATGATGAGGATTGGGGCTACTCTGACCAGGTTCCGGTGTTGGAGGCCAGCATTCCTCCCGAAAACTGGTACACAGGGTCAGAGAAACAACATAAGTACATACCGCGTTACATCCAGATCCGAGACCTCCATGGTACCCCTAGGACTTATCCTAACTTCACTGTAACTAAAGAGATCCAGGACACCACTCGCACCTTTAACAGCCCTAGCAGGCACTCTAGTCCCTCTGCGAACCGTGACTTGCTCAGCTCCTGGACAGATACTTGGCCGATGGCAGATGACCTCACCCAGCACACTTTAGATCTGGAATGCCTGCGCTTTACACATAGAATAAAACAAATTATAAAAAATGGTGGTTCTCGGCACTCTTCCTCTTCCACTGACATCTTTCCAAAGGAGTCACCTTTCCAAGTCACTGCTGAAGCATTTCCTTTGAGAAAAAGACCCGCATCCCCTCTTCCACTTCCTGTGGCCCGGAGCAGAAGTCCCCTGTTAGTCACAATTACGCAATCAGACACCAGGCAACAGAGTCCAGACAGCAGAGACCATCTGCACAGTGATTCTGACAGGTTTTCTTTTTGGAAGGAAAGAGGTGGTCATAATAGAAATTACCTTACAAATTCTGAAAGAAACCAGGCTGTTTCGTTCCACCTCAACAAACTGAAATACAACAGTACTTTGAAAGAATCCCGGAATGATATTTCACTTATTCTAAATGAGTATGCTGAATTCAATAAGGTGATGATGAACAGCAACCAAGTCGTTTTTCAAAATAAAGAAGCAAATGTTGCTTCTGGAGGAGCCACATCTCCGGAGATGTATACACCTTTCCCACAGTCAGCTTCCTATGAGGACATGATTACCGATTTGTGTACCAGTTTGCATGTCAAACTAAAAAGTGTTATGAAAGAAGCTTGTAAAAGTACCTTTCTGTTCTACCTCGTTGAGACAGAAGAGAAATCATTCTTTCTAAGAACTAAGGTAAAGTCTCAAAATTACTTATAGTTTATATTGTTTTGATTGCTGTCTAATTTCAGTTTGTGTGGAATGTATCTAACATTCTTGGTTCCAGAAAGAAACTCGGACTTGAGGTATTATCTGAGCTTCACAACCCAGTTTTTATCTGTATACTAAATGTTATGCTATGGGATCTACCAGTCATAATTGATTTATTATATGATGTTACAGAATTAGTGCATTGACTAATTTTCATAAAAAATAGTGTAGACATACTCATATCCAAGGGCATGCACAAACTTATTCCAAAGCTAAAATAGTTTTTTTTTTTAATAGTTAAATGTTCCTCCATTGCAGCTAGTTGAGATGGACCTATTTTGACTTTTTAAAAGTTTAAATAATGATATTTTGAGAGACTAGGCATTAATGATTTAAGTTCTGTATCTTGTAAAATTGCAATTTTTTTAGGAACTAGGCATGTTTCAGTTCACCATTGGCTTTTGTGTGTGTGTGTGTGTATGTGTGTGTGTGTGTGTATTTTTTTTTTTTTTTTAAGAGATTAGG
Source organism: Uropsilus gracilis (assembly GCA_004024945.1). Classification (NCBI taxonomy): domain Eukaryota; kingdom Metazoa; phylum Chordata; class Mammalia; order Eulipotyphla; family Talpidae; genus Uropsilus; species Uropsilus gracilis. The sequence goes on along the minus strand of PVHY01012724.1, from coordinate 31,212 downwards.
TCTTGTTGTGTTGCCCTGGGTAGTCCCAAACCCATGGACTCAAGTGATTCCTAGCCTCAGCCTCCCAGGTAGCTGAGATTATAGGCGCGAGCCACTGTGCCTGGCCATTGGCTTCATTTTAACTTTTCAAAATTTCTCTTCTATTTTGGAAAAAACAGCATTCTCCCTTTTGCCTTTTAAAAAATAATTTCAAATTTACATAAAGATTGCTGGAATAATACTCTTCACCCAGATCACCCCACTGTTAACAATTCTGCATCATTTTAAAAGTATGTTGCATACTAAGAACTAAGGTAAAGTGCATACACTATCATTACTCCCTCATATGTGGGTATGTATTACCTGAGTACAAGGACACCACTGTATTTGTGATCACAGTGCTGTCTAAGAGTAGGAAGCCAGCATTAATACAATACTTGCCCAGCCCACAGGCCCACCATCCATTCATACATGTTACATTTCCTCATTTCTTTCAGTATCCGTTCTGGAAAAGCTCCTATCATTCCTTACCTTTTATGATCTTTAGTTCTAGAGACTGTAGGCTGGTTATTAGCTAGAATTTCTTTCAGTTTGTTTTCATCTATTTTTTTCCCATGATTTAGGAATTTCAGGTGAGAGTACTGAGGTAAGACCACAGTTGGGACTAAAAAGTTCCCGTCTGACTCTGACCCACTGGATTTAACATGCACTGATTCTTGCCTCAATCAGTTATAAATGATGGTTCCCAAGTGGTGACATTTCAATTCCATCATTCTTGGACATTTATTAGTTGTAGTTCTGCTGCAGGTAGAGCTTTCCCTTTTTCACCATTTATTTGTTCATTCGCTTACTATTTCAGTGTTCATATTTTATTGAGGATTATCACCTGGTCTTTATTTAATTGCCCAGACCCAGCTTGCAGGAGTACTTTATTAAGCTGGCTTCTGTGTTCTTTTGAAAATACCCCATAGTTCTTTGTACAGTTCTTTCCTTTGTGGTGCAACTTGATACTACACTCTTATCTTGTTTTTTCCCTGCTCCGGCCTTGGAGTCAGCCATTTCTCCAAGGAGCTGTGATTAAGTTCAGGGGAGAATAGTATTTTGAATCATTATCTGGGCATTGGGTCTCTCATCTGGGTGTTCTCAGCACAGAAGCAAGAAAACTATTTGTGTGGGGTGCTGGTGCACACCACCTCTGTGTTTTAAAGAACAAAAATGGGTACACACTACTCCAGTTTCAACCAGTAGCCCCACCAACTTGTCTCAACCTTATTTGCCATAATTGCAACTCCCTTTTGCAACTATCAGGAAGCCAGCATCCATCACCCTGAACAGAATCTGTTGCTTCCACCCTACATGTAACCATAGTACCTGACATACAGCTGAACCCTGGACATATCAGCCCCCTTTGTCACCCAAAGCTGGACCCCAAATATACCACTTCGCTCTCTGCTCTTATGAGAAGAGCCAGTTTAAATGACTGTAGTATCTATCAGCATATATTTTAGAGCATCAGTGAGTGCAGGTGAGGGGAAATGTTATCTTTCTGTCATGATATTTATAGTCTAATAAGACAGGAAAACACTGTTATTGTATAGGGTGCTTCAACACTGGCTTTTGAGGGCAGTTAACCTAATCAGGCGTAGATTATCTTTCATAAGGACACGGCATCCACCTTTTGAGTGAGGTATGGACATCTACATTAAGTGTTCTGGTTCTTAATGCACAAATAGATTTGTTTCAGAGTTCAGCTCTTCTGATACTTAACTGTATTAAGTCCAGAATGTCACATGATAAATGTCACATGACAAATTCATAAATGTTACTAAGTAACATTAAAATCTACAATTTTGAGGCATCTGTATTTCTGAACCTTGGCCTCCAAAAGTAACCTGGGAAGTTAACTTTTTTCACTGCAAAGCAAAGTTTATTTTGTTTGGCTAATTATATATACTATACCCTGACACATGTACATGTCCCTGTTTTGTCACACTAAGCAAAAAATTATTTCTTTTGCTTCCATCTTCTCAGAAACAGGTCAGCATCTTAGTTCTCATACCCTTACAAAACACAGGTGATGTTGATTTTCCTGAAAGAAAGATTATCTTGCTGTAAAGTTATATTGTCAGTGGTGAATATATTGTTCATGCTATTTTACCATGCTATATATATTGTTCATGCTATTTTACAGTGAATATATCGTCCGCTATTTACAACAGAGAGTAATAAATTACATGCAGAGGTGAAACTAACATGCCATGCCCTAGAGAGTCCTGAAGGCTCGCAGGGGCCTGCTATCCCTGTGGTTTGTAAGATGCAAAAGATTGTTGAAATTTGGAGTACATGACAAAATAGTCCCGAGCTTCTTAGAAGCTGATCAGACGTCAAACATAATCACAGAATACATTCATTGAAATAGTTTATTAGTATTAGTGGGGGCTGAAGATTCATATTTGGTATTAGCGGGCTCTGTTGAAAGAACCTTGCTGTGCAAGTATTTCTTTGAAAAAACATTTTCCTACATTTTATGAATTGAAATAATCAAAATTTGATTGTTTTGAGGTCATGGGAAACTGATCAGGCTTTAGTTCTATCTATCTATCTATCTACCTACCTACCTACCTACCTACCTACCTACCTACCTACCTACCTATCTATCTATCTATCTGTCTGTCAATCTGTCTGTCTATCTATCTCTAATCTATCTATCTAATCGACTAGGTCTCGCTATTTTTGCCCGTAGAACCACAGGCTCACGTTGCCCAGGGTACCATGGACTCAAGCAATCCCCAGCCTCAGCTTCCCAGGTAGCTGGGATTACAGGTGCGCGCCACCATGCACAGCTATTTTTTTGGGACTAGGTCTTGCTGTGTTGCCCTGAGCAGGATTCGAACCACCATCACTAACCCTAGCCGCTTCATAGACTGAAGCTTACAGGCAGGAGCCACCATGCCCAGCTAGGCTTTAGTTTTATAAAGAAAGTAACAAAGTGATGGTGAGACTTAGAAGTGTTTTTGATATAAGTAGGAACATTGAGGTATGCAGTGGAAACCTCTAGATCCTTCAGATTGTAATATCACAGTCACAAGGACAGAACCTAGGAACTAAACCTCCCCTTCAGGCTTATCTAGAGTTGTTTTGTATATGGGAGTGAAATAATTCCCATCATATTCAAATAATCTATGCCTGAATAACGTTAGATTTTCAAATAACCTGATAGTTACTAGGGGCAGTTTCTTTTCTCAAATCAGTCCCCAGTAATGATTGCCAAAGGAATCCATGCAGGGGTAATTCTTCCCAAAGTGCTAGAAACAGTGAGTTGGCATTTATAGTGTGCATTCCGTGGTTAATATCCTTGAAAATGCTGAACCTCATGTATATTAGTCTGATGTTTAAAATACAAATCAGGACCGGGCACGATGCTTCGTACCTTTAAGCTTCAGCCTATGAAGCGGCTGGGGCTAGGAATCACGGTTCGGATCCCGCCTGGGGCCCGTAGCGAGACCTAGTTCCAAAAAAATAGCTGGGCGTGGTGGCGCGCGCCTGTAATCCCAGCTGCCTGGGAAGCTGAAGCTGGGGATTGCTTGTGTCTGTGGTACCCCGGGCAACGAGAGTCTGCGGTTCCACGGGCAAAAATAGCGACACCTAGTCTCAAAAATAAACAAATAAATAAAAATAAAATACAAATCAGCCTTTGATACTTTTGGACATAAATTTTTATTATAAAATGCTTTGTCTTTGAAATAACTTCTCGATCCAGTTTTGATACCCAAGTTGTTTTATATGTGAAAGCTTTTTTTTTTTCTTTTTTTGAGACTAGGTCTCGCTATTTTTGCCCGTGGAACCGCAGGCTCACGTTGCCCGAGGGTCCACGGACCCAAGCAATCCCCAGCCTCAGCTTCCCAGTTAGCTGGGATTACAGGTGCGTGCCACCACACCCAGCTATTTTTTTAGGTCTCGCTGTGTTGCCCCGAGCAGGACTCGAACCGCAATCCCTGGCCCGGGCCGTGGCTTCCTAGGCTGCCACCTACAGGCATTCGCCACCGTGCGCAGCGGATATGTGAAAGCTTCTTTAATAATAAAACAATGCTGTTTTGAATTGTTTTGTGAGGATATAGTTTAGCAAATGAGATGTGTTCTTTATGTTTTACTAGACTAGACTATAAACGTTCTTCTAGGCACCTGATCTTTTTTTAGTGATGGCTGTTTGTAAATCTTTCAGAACATTCTAAGGAAAGAAGGTCATAGAGAAATTGAACCTCAGCGTTTCTGTCAAGCTCTTCAGAGAGAGAATGATACACTATTAGTCATCATCAGAAATGAAGACATGTCATCACATTTACATCAAGTAGGTTTGGAAATACCTTTTTTGAAAAAAAGTGTTCCAGGCATTCTATGTTATTCTGTAATTATCAGACTCAATGTAGTTTAGAAGAATTTCAAACATATTTCCACTGAATTTACATGGGAAGATGAGTGTATAAACTATTATGTTAACAAGATATTTAGAAGACACGTTATATTTCAGAGTTTTGGTAAATTTCCTCACCTGCTATATAAATGTGATATGTATATGAATAAATCTTACTTTATAAGGAAAAGTAGACATTTTCTTAACTGTTACTTATTAGGAAAATTATCTGTCCCAAGAGGTTCTAACTTACAAGTGTACAGACATGTCCAGGAGGTAGTAGTTGAACCCAACAGTCCATGAAGCTTCTCAACAGCCTCGTCATTTTATAGGTCCCTACAATATCAGATTCCATGTCTCTTCATTAACTCCAACCTTTGGGAACTGTAGATTACTTCATAATCACTGTTTTTAAAGTGTATATCATTGATGAACTGAGTTAATATTTCTTTTATGTGGCAGAGTTCACATTCAAGAGGTTAAAGGTTATTTTCAACTGGTTCTGTAGCTTGAAATCCTTGTATGGAAGGTAACAATCTTTGTATATTTAACAGATTCCTTCTTTGCTGAAGCTGAAGCATTTTCCCAGTGTCATCTTTGTGGGAGTAGACAGCCCTGAAGATGTTCTTGATTATACCTACCAAGAGCTATTTCAAACAGGCGGCTTTGTGGTATCAGATGACAAAATATTAGAAACTTTAACACTAGGTTAGTCTCTTATTTTCCTTCTTTGAAATCTAGTCAGATCAGTCCCCTACCAGTAGCCCAAAGTAGTTTGTCATCAAAAGAAGTTATATCAGCTCAAAGTAATGCCAGTGGCCACCAAATTAGGGGCATAATAAAATTTGTACTATATTCTATGCTAAGTACTTCTCAGATAGTTTGATGTAATGTCCTCACCACTAAACCTGCCTCTAACTTTCTTAAGTCATGCAGCTAAATGCCTACTCATAAAACTTGAGATTTTCTTACATTTGACTCATTGTCACTTGCCAATGCAGCTGCATATTAGATTTTTGTATCTAGAATCAGCCCACTTTTCCATTGCTGTTATCACTTCAAAAGTCAGTTCATACCATGAAAATCTAAACAATGGATACCAAAATTCTTCCTCACTCTCTGCTGGAACATGCATGTATTTTTCTCAGGGCACCAAACTGACACAGGAAAATATATCTGTGGATTCTGTTTTTAGAAACAGACCTGTGTTTTCTCTGATGCAACTGACCACCTCCGTTTCTTCCATCCATATGATAGGTAGTGTTTTAATTGCCATTTCTATGTACTTTCTCTTACTGTAATAAGGATAGAACTAACATGCGGGACCATGGTTTGCAGAATCTCTGAAATGCAGTCTCTGAAAAGCTCTTGCCCAGCTACATAGGTGGCAGCGATAGTATACACTCAAATACGGAGTCTTATCTTACAGGTAATAAAAAACTACTTTGACTAGACAAGCTAAAAGTCCTAAACGTATCTCCTCTCTTGCCAAACTTATTCTATAGTTCAACTGAAAGAAATTGTTAAAATCCTGGAGAAGCTAAATGGAAACGGAAGATGGAAGTGGTTGCTTCATTATAGGGAAAATAAGAAGCTGAAAGAAGACATAAGGTAACAAGACCTTTCTTTGTGTGTGTGTGTGTGGGGGGGTCCTGTCTCACCCCTTCCCCTTTTATGGACCTAAGGTGAAAATATCAAATGTACGATGTGTTCTGGAGTAGCATTATTCAAAGTCCTGCAGCACGGTTGGTTTGTGCTGGAATCACTGATCTCTTTAAACAGATTTAGGTTTGTTCACTTTTTTGTTTTTGCAGAACCATCAAAGAAGAAAGCCATGTGTTGTATTGTAACTAGTCAATAGTTTGAAGCACTCCCTAGGCCAGTAGATTTCAAGAAGTCAGAATCAGTAGATTTCAAGAAGTCAGTTGAAGCTCTGCTACCATGAACTGTAAATAAAAAAGCAAAAAATTATGGGCTTGCCACATTGCTTTTTAAAAGATTTTTTAGTAATGTTAAGTTACCACAGTTGAAAGTATGGAGAAATTGAGACCGGAATGGATTCTAGATTTAATCTTACCCATTAAACAACAGATTACAGGTGGTTAGTAATTTTTGTTGTTGTCTGAAGAGATCTAGGGCCAGTGCTTATGAGGCAAAGACACATCTCTAGATTCTGATGAGACTGGGAAAGGTAGAAATGTAATTTGGAGCTCAGAGATTTGACAGCAGTTAGTTGACTCAGGCACTGTTCAGTGTTTTTTCCCCCATGATCTCTCAATCTACATTTACAGGCAGTAAATCAGTAGCATCACTAATAAGGGGAAGCACAGCGAGGATGCCATGCCTGATACTGTTGAAAACAGGGGAGTTGTGAAGCGATAGAAGTAGAACCAACAGATTATACAGACACAGAAAGTAGAAAGAAGGGCCAGGCACGGTGGCTCGTACCTGTAAGCTTCAGCCTATGAAGTGGCCGGGGCTAGGGATCGCGGTTCGAGTCCCGCCTGGGGCCCGTAGTGAGACCTAGTTCCAAAAAAAATAGCTGGGCGTGGTGGTGCGCGCCTGTAATCCCAGCTACCTGGGAAGCTGAGGCTGGGAATTGCTTGAGTCTGTGGTACCCTGGGCAACAAGAGTCTGAGGTTCCACGGGCAAAAATAGCAAGACCTAGTCTCAAAAAAGAAAAGAAAAAGTTCAATTTTAGCAAATTAAAGCTCTGAGGTACCACATGAACCTATAATATTACATTAAGTAGAATTTAGCATCCATAGATAGGACTTTGGGAAAACAGAATATTCAGTTTTGCTCAGAACAGGTATGAGAATCTGTTACTTACTGAACTTACTCATCCCCCTTTGGGGACATTTATCAAAAATTAAAACCAAAAACATTCTAACTTTTAAAAACTCAGCAAAAATGTTCAGAGCCATGGCTATCAGAAACTAAAACCAGCCTCAAATTCATCTTTAGGCAAATACAAGAAAGACGTGGATGCAATATATACGTATATATTAATACACACACACACACACACACACATACATATATATATATATATATATATATATATATTTTTTTTTTTTTTTTTGAGACTAGGTCTCGCCATTTTTGCCCATGGAACCGCAGGCTCTCGTTGCCCGGGCTATCACAGCCTCAAGCAATCCCCAGCCTCAGCTTCTCAAGTAGCCAGGATTACAGGTGCGCGTCACCACGCCCAGCTGTTTTTTGGGATTAGGTCTCACTATGGGCCTCAAGCGGGACTCGAACTGTGATCCTTAGCCCCGGCTGCTTCATAGGCTGAAGCTTACAGGCATGAGCCACCGTGCCTGGCCTAATATATATTTTTAATATATGCAAAATACACAACTCAATACAGTAAGTAGAGACCTAAGTTTCTATTTGAATATATCATAAGTTTCATAAAACTATAAATTGTTTGCAGCCAATCATTATAGATTTACATATACCAAGGTGAAAATACATCATCTTGATGTTAGTCAACAGAACTGTAGGAATATATTTTGGCTTTCTCTAGCAAGTAGGGGGAGAGAATGTATGATGGAAAATACTGGAGAGATGGAAACAGGAGCAGCAGTAAAGGTATTTAAGTTAGGTAGAAGGAAAGATAGGTCATAAGATTTTATGGGAAGAAAGAAATTAAGAAAATTCTAGCTACTACAGAATTTAAGTTGGGGATCATCTGACAAAAGTAGTTAAGTACATTGGTAATGGTAATTTCAGGGCACTTGACAAGACACTGATGTCTTAGAACCAAAGAAAGATCTCCTGCAAGTTTTTTGGGACTAGGTCCCGCTTACGTGCCCCTGGCAGTATTCAAACTGCTATCCCTGGTTCCGGCCACGGCTTCCTAGGCTGCCGCTTAAAAGCATGCGCCACCGTGCCTGGCTTCCTTCAAGTTTTAACACAAGGAATTCTAGTAACTTTACTGAAGGGACAAAAATATGAAACTAAAAATAAGATATAAGAAAATTACCTTTATTCATAAACATGTACTAAATTCTATGTATTTTCCCAGAGTGGATTCAACTGCACGTAGAAAGCACATAATACTGAAAGCCTATCAAAGTGCAAGTATCATTGAGCTGCTTCATTATCACGATTGTGACTCTCGATCATCAACAAAAACAGAGTATTTGAAATGCCTGCTAAACCTGCAAATTCAGCATATCCATGCCAGGTTTGCTGTCTTCCTAACAGGTAAATTCACAGCCTGAATTCTAAGTTTCACTACTTAGTTTAACAGCAAAATAGGTCTACTCTAGAATGTCCTTCCAGCTGGAGTCACTGGATACCATGAGATAGGTGGATGTGTTCAACACTGGCAGTCAGGAATAAACTTTTAGCCTAATGTATTTTCAAATGTGCATAAAGGCCAGGGTGGTAGAGTATTGTGGTGCGTCATCTAATTCGGTTGAATCTCTTACAAGTACTAAATTTTATATTTAGTGTCCCCTCATTTTTAGCTTTATGTGAACCTTAACCATGCTTTACAAAATAACTACTAGTCTTTAAATTCATCTCATTGAGGTAGCTGCTCCCAAAGCCTCAAGCTTTTCCTAAGATGGGGGTGGGATTTTCTTAATATAATGAAGTTTTCTCCAAATGTTTTTTTTTCTTTACAGAAAAGCTCAACTCCAGAGAAGTCTTTGAAAGTAGTGGCATCCTTGTTACAGATGTAAATAACTTTATTGAAAATATACAAAAAGTGGCAGCTCCGTTTAGGACTAGCTATTGGTAACAACACTGTACGTAACTCTCCCATGTGAGCTGACTGCAGATAGTGACATTTGTATCCATTCTTCACCCTTTTACCCATGGAATTGCTGTTGATTTGGCATAAATGAGGATTTCCGAACACTTCAAAATGTACAGTAGTCATCTTTTCATTAAGTTTGACAGATGTAGAAGATAATCTAGATGCATCATTTTCACCATTAGTATTCTTACCAATTTTGTTTTTATCCAGGTGATGCAACTGTAAATTGCTAGACATCTTTTGATGCCAACAGCAAATTATTTTCCCTTTCTTTTGAAAAATCTGTTTTTCTACAACTTGGGAGAAAGCTTTCCTTTTTTAATGCTTTGTTGTTCATTAGCTTTAGGTTGTAACATTACTAAATAATATAGCTTTAAATTATTTTCTCTTTAAACAGAATGCCTTCAAAGCTATTATTTGAACTGAGTGTTAAAAATAGGAAATGTTTACTCAATTGTAACAAGTGTTTAACTGGTAGCTTTGTTTTTACATGTTAATGTCAGAAAGGCATATGTAATGTATGTCATATGGTCTGTTTTAAAGATGTTACCACCCTTGCAAAAACAGTTGTTTTATTGACTGTTAAACAACACTACATAAAGTTAAGCATTTTTTCTAAAATGGTACAAATTTACAACTCACTCAGCTTTTGTACATAGCACTACAAAGTAATCTCTCTGGGGGAAAAAATATATTTATGATATTAGAATTTCTCAAAACCAAGCAAAAAGACATTTGTAAGATACACAGTATCAATTTGGAACAACTTTTTGTAACTAATTGATCTCATTTTTTAATAAAAACAACTAAAAAATCATTTAATGGTTTCTGCAATGACTTGAAAGTTGAATTTGTACTAGAAGTTTTAGTTTTTTAGTTCACTTACTTTGAAGTCAGTAAAGAAAAGCTAACATTTATAGAGTTCCTATACCTGTCACAAACCTTAAATATAACCTCTTGCTGAAGTCTTCCAATACCCATAGGCCATCCTATTTTCATAACATACCTTTTCTAATACACAATATACTATGTTTCCTCTAGACCCTGTCTTTGTCATCTTTGTGCCCCATTGGTCTAGTCTGGCATACAACAGATCCTAGCAACATATCTTCCAATAGGTACGCTGAATGAAGAAAATATCAAAATATCTTGCTGTTTTTTCCTTTTATTAACTGAGCTAATGCTTCTCTTTGCATTACTAATTCACAACTTGAAGTACAATGGCAGAGAAGACATATAATGTAGACACAGCAGTGGTTCTTACCCAAGGCTGTTTTGTGTTCCAGAAAGACATTTTTGGTTGTCATGCTAGGAAGTTGTTATTGGCATCAAGTGGTTTAGAGGTCAGAAATACTGCTGAATTAACATCAAAATACAGGACAGCCCTCACAACAAAATTATCTGGCCAAAAACAAAAAGATTGAAACTGAGCTAAAATAATAACTTAAGACAGTATGGAGTTAACCTAATTCATTTAACATCATTAATCTGTGTACATTTGATGATTTTAAGAATCAATAATTGAGCCTGAGAAAAGTTTATACATATCCTTATTCACCTGAGGTAATTATAGTAGAGACAGTGAGGCATAACTATGAAGGACAAAGAAGGTACCAGGAAAACCATTCCTAACTAAAATCTGAATTACTTGAAAATATCAGTTGAGTACCTATACCACTTGACACAACTCGCCTATTAAAATTGCTTTCAGCAAAATTAGCAAAGGCAACTTGTATGGAAAAGAATGCTTGCTCTAAATTATCACTAAGAATATCTAGAAGATCTCGAAAATACCTACTATATTGTAGTGATATAATACACAATGAAACCAGGTAAGACAGTTTTACTCATCCACATTTGAATCTTCACGTGCTGTCCATGACTGGGCACACCTCTACTCCAGCATCTCTCTCCTAGCCTCAGTTCTAGCTGTACTGAAGAAAGGAGCATCTGAGCCATGGCTGGTACATAAAAGCTTCAAGTATCAGGACATAACAGATCAATCGAGAGGGAACTGGTTTCCAGAGTTTGGCTTTATTTTGCAGTACAGAAATCATTTGGAGCCATTTTGACACAGATCACTGAAGCAGAGGCTCTGTCAAGTCAATACTGCATTGCAGCTTGGTCCGTTTGAAGAAGCCACACCTGGGATATAAAAGAAGCTTCTACATTTTACCTGCTTTATGATAGGTACGATTTTCTTTCCCCTTTCTCATCAATTTTTTTAGGTCAAAACACTGCACACAGGTTTCCTCCAAAATGATTTCAGTCAAGTTTGATTAGGATTTCAGGCCCACATAAACTTGTAGCTTTGCTTTGTGGGCACTTTTTCATAATACTTGACACAAAATGTAAAAGCAGAGGGAAAACTTAGGGAGGCTATCCCAAACTATGGAATTTTCAACTTAGAATCTCCTTAGTGTCAAGAGGACAGATGGCAGACAAAATGTACTGATCCAGCTCTTGAGCAGCAAAAGCACATAATTGCAAAGGCTACAGTGATTAAAAGATACAAATACTGTATCAAGTTCTCTGTATCAGTATTACAATTTTCCCCTAAAACTGATCCTTCACTAGGAAAAAAAAAAAAAAAAAGGCCAGTACTGGTTAAACTGAACAGAACTATAACCTATCAATTCTGAATAGCCACTCCATGAAAACAAGTTAATACATGATATTAGAAAAGGGAGGAATATTTACTGGTACAGTGCTCTGCAATCTGTTTTGATTACAAAAGCAGGTCTTAAGAATATTGATTTCATATCATATGCATCATTTGCCAAATGTCTGTCCTAATTAGATGAGAACACGTTCTGTTAGTCTTCTCCGTAGATGTCATTTTTCTTGCGTTTCATTTCTTCAAAGTCAAACTCCGATCCTGTCATTCTCTTGTAGATGTCTTTAATGTCATCACAGGTTGTCTCAAAATGAGTAGTAGCATCATACGTGCGAGAAATAAAGATCTGCAAGTAAAAATCACAAGGACCTAAGAATGCTTATGGGCATTTCCAATACAGCATAACAATATCCTTCTCAAGTCAATACCATACTTGCCTGGCTTTCGTTTCCCAAATCTTTTGGTACAAGGAGGTCACTGATGCTGACAAATCTGGAGATGCAAAAGAAAAAACTAAGTAAACTGGCTGACCTCACATACTGCTTTGCCTAAAATTCAAAGCTCAAAGAATGAAACTGGTAGTGATGATACATGCAGCCATAGCTTTCATTTTCATCGGGTTCACCCCATGGAGACACAATCAAAGGCCTCACTTTGAATATTAGCTGATATAAAGAACACACCACTTACTTCTGTTCAATTGGTTCCAAAAGCTCCAAAGCTGGTCTGATTTCTTTCTCAGGCTCCTTGGTTTCCACAGTTGTACTAACGATGGCAATATATTTCCCTTGTGCTGCCACATTGTGTGCAGAGGAGATCATGCAGACATAGATATCTGGAAACAAGTCATGCCAGTTGACTATTAAAGGCCTATAAACCTCAAGCGTAGTTATGATCAGGTTTCACCCAAATTTTAATGAGTTGGTAATTATTCAGAAGGTATATAAGGACAACCAAAACTATAAAATACATTGAAGAAACAAATAGGTCAAATATGGCACTGGTTTCAGACTTTTTGGAGACTTGAATCCAATGGCAAGCTATCAATTCTGAATAGCCACTCCATGAAGACAAGTTAATACAGGGTATTAGAAGGGGAGGAATATTTACTGGTACAGTGCTCTGCAGTCTGAGCACTGTGAGGATTACTGGGGCACTGGTGGTGGGCACAGTGTGAAAAATGGATATCTAACAATATAAACCAACTTAACCTGACAAATATAACTTGAGAAATTATTTGGAACAGACATTTCTAAATTTAAATTCTTTATGGAGACAGATAGGTTCATGAATAAAGTGTGCAAATATTTACCAATTGATGCCTTTTAGAGATTAAGGATTTGTGAGACAGTGAAGTGCTAGATTTGGAAATGAGATTTCGCGCTCTGCCATAGCTAAGGGGAAAGCTGGCAAGTCATATTAACTGCTCTGGGGTCATCTTCCTCTCCAAGGCCTGCATTTAGGAAGGTTTGGAATAACTAAGATTAAATAATGGTTTCTCATTTATAAAACTGCAAATCAACATCAGCTATTTGAGATGGCATAATAAACTTATAATTCCATATTGTACTTATATTATAGAACTTTCCAAGGCCTGCATTTAGGAAGGTTTGGAATAACTAAGATTAAATAATGGTTTCTCATTTATAAAACTGCAAATCAACATCAGCTATTTGAGATGGCATAATAAACTTATAATTCCATATTGTACTTATATTATAGAACTTTCAATATAGGACATAACCAGGGGGTCCCTTTACATTTTTTCAACTTTCACAGCCCCAGAGACCTGCTTAGAAACCCTTGAAAGGATGTCCAAATCCTTTAAATCTAATAATCTTGTTTGATTTCTTGCAAGGGGAAAAAACTATAATACAGACAGTTCTTAATGGTCACTTAAAAGCTGTTATCACCTTTTAAGTTGAATTTTTTTACAAAAGGATTTTCTAGCTAAAAGGAGAATGGTAAAAGGTTAGATATCTAAAAGCTACTGACTAAACCCAAGATTCCAAGACCTGCAATTTTAGCATTAAGTCCTGATCTTACTCAAAGCTGGGTTTTTTTTAGCATATTGCTAAAAGCAAATAAAAGGATCAAGTTGACAAACTGACTTCAAGGCAGTGTCATCAGCAGCTCAAAAATATAGTAGAGTCATGTCAACTAATCTTAAATCTCATAGGCACTGGGATCTGAATCTAGGAGAGACTGCTCATGTAATTACTTCAGCCTTTAATTAAATTCTCCAGGTGAAGAAACAGATCTCCAAAGGGGATGCAAGTCCAATGCAGGACTCCTAGGATAATCTATCCATTTCAATGCAGTGATTTAGAACGTCCTTGAGCACAGAGTGGTCCATCACACATTTTGTTTACCATATGTAATTACAGTTTCTTCATTATAATTGAGCAGATAAATTTAAGTATTCAGGATAGAACACAAAGCAAATTATATCAAGCAAAATTCTATTATCGGACATCTGCTGATCTTTAAAACTCACCTGACTTTCGATTGACTTGATTCTGTGGGATAATGATCTGGCAGGAATTGGCATCATTGGTGTTCTTAATAGGATGGCTGAGAATACAGATAACTCTGATCACCTGGCCCACTTTTTCTACCCGATCTTTTACATAACTGGGATCACAGATGAGCTGCTTACAGCGAGCAATCTATAACAAAACATTGAAATAGTACATTACATTCAGTGTTCACAATGTGTTTATTTTATTTATTTATTTATTTATTGAGACTACGTTGCGCTATTTTTGCCTGTGGAACTGCGGGCTCATGTTGCCTGGGGTACCACAGACTCAAGCAATCCCCAGTCTTAGCTTCCCAGGTAGCTGAGAGATTACAGGCACACACCACCACGCCCAGCTATTTTTTTGGAACTAGGTCTCGCTACAGGGCCCAAGCGGGACTCAAACCGCAATCCCTGGCCCTAGCTACCGCTTCCGAGGCTGCTGCTTACTGGCATGCGCTACCATTGCTAGGCCTCACAACGTTTTTAAATAGTGTACTAATGACATTTCCTTTGAATATAATCTGTTATCTTCATAAAGTTAACTATAGTTATTGAACTATAGATAACCATCAAAATCAGCTTTGCCAATAATTTCTACAAATTCTATGACATACATAAGTTCTAAGTCCTATTCAAATATTAGGAAGACTGTTCTATAATGTTCGAAAATTATTACTTTAAAATTGGGCAAACCAGGGTACAACCCAACTTAAAAGGGGATTAAATGAGTATTAGACATATTTAAAGGCTGTTATTATATGTGAATGTACCCCATAAAAAGTGAATGTTTTATAATACTAATATATGGTACTAATATTACAAAGAGACCAAACTCAATTCTCAAGACTATGCTTTCTAACTAAAACTGCAGCTGCAGATAAACTGTTAGTTTTTATTTTTATAGCAAATCCTTAAAGTTTCCCAAAATGAAATAGCCGTGTAAAGCAAAAAATAAAAAATGCAGTAAATTAACTTTGAGCAAACAGATCAAAATTATTTATCCATATTTCCTAAACATTTTTTATGCTAAAAGTATAATTACAAAAGATGTACAATGATGGTTCAAATTATTGAGTGTAGATTACATATATGGTCTTAAGCCATGAAATAATGCCAAGAATACCAGAATCTTTTTTTAGTTTAGCTTTTTATATTATAAACTATATATATTATAATATATATAACTATATATATTATAAACTATTTATATTATAAACTAATATATATATATTAGTTTCTTTCTTGCATAGCTTTAATTATTTGTAAGAGTGTTTCATGGGATTGAAAGATCTGGTTCACAGACCAATAGCATTGGCATGAACTAAGAACTTGCAAGCATACTAAATCAGAACATGCAGTTTGAGAAACTAATGATTTATATGCAATTCAAATTTGAGAAAATACTGCTCAAAACTCCTCCCAGACAGTTCCACATTTAAACTCTAAATAACAAGTACTGTATTATCAAATAATAGTAAAAATGATCCATATTGGCCAACCCCAATTTATTTAGTCAATAAATTGTAAAATGTGTGAAAAAGCTACCAAAAAAAGTTAAATGAAAATTTAGAAGCAAGCAACAATCCATATTATATAAGTATTCTTTTCATTTAGAACTGTAATTTAAGTCTTGAGAAGCAATAACCAACATAATATGGAAGTATTAAGATCTGTGTTTTTAAATGAAGCACAGCATCAACTTCCATAAAGAAACCATATATAATCTGAAATCTAGTATCAATATCCATACCAAAGTAAATGCTTTTTGGTTAACAGTATCTTTACAACAGAACAGTATTTTTTAATTGTAAAAGCTACTTTACCTCTCCTTCAGATTTTACACCAACCACTTTTCCATTCTCCACAATGATTTCTTCAATTGGTTTATTCAGCATGTAAGTACCTCCATAAATAGCACTTAATCTAGAAAATTTTTTAAATTACACTTAACAAGTTATAACATTTCAACTATTAGTATCCTCATTTAGATCTTAAAAGAATTATAGGTATTATATATTTGCTCTTTCCTTGAAGATGTTAGTTTACTTTTTGTCTTTTAGTTACACAACTGACAGTTGTTAGTCTTTTTCCCTCAGCCACAATGTTATTTTAAAAGTCATTAAAGCACAGTTTATTAAGTCAAAATTATGCAATGATGAATATACTAATGGTTATAAATACCAAGTCCAAAAGAAAGTACAGCTTATATTGGCCTAATCCTCCGGCATAAGATGACATTCTTAAAATCCTGACCCAATTTTCTGTATAGGCACTTAGACATCTGGAAAAGGATGTCTTTTCAACCCATTGTGGCCAGAGCAACTAAGTATCTCTATGGGGAAAAACTGAACCTCACAGCCCTACCTTACTCCAACATTTCAAGGTGAAACATTTAGACACAAAGCTAAAACTAAAAAGCTAAGAGGTTCACATCAACAAAACGGACAACTGCAAGTGCTGGCATGGATGTGGAGAGAAAGGAACACTCTTATACTGCTGGTCGGAGTGTAAACTAGTCCAGCCACAATGGAAAGCAGTGTGGAGGTTCCTCAAACTAATAAAAATGGAACTACCATTTGACCCAGCAATTGCTCTTCTGGGAATCTACCCAAAGGAGACCTCAATGTAGGTACAAAAGGACACCTGCACTCAGATGTTTATTGCAGCACTATTTATAATTGCAAGGACATGGAAACAACCCAAATGCCCCAAAACAGATGGTTTAAAAAGATGTGGTATGTATACACAATGGAATATTACTCATCAATTAACAATGACAAATTTGATGAATCTATGATAACATGGATGTACCTACAAGAAATCATATTAGCAGAAACAAAAAGACAGAAACCAAATGGTTTCACTAATATATGGACAACCAAATGAAAGTACACTACAGGGGGTGGGGGACACACACAAACAGCTGGAGCAGTCAGGGAGAGGAGTTGGTGGGTGACTACCAGGGATTACAATGATGTGAAATATATATATATATATATATAAAATTTTAAAAAATGAAAAGCTTAGAAACATGAATGTATTTTTGTATTCTTGAGGTAGGCAGAGCCACTTTAAAATTGTTTTTGATACATTAAAGTTTAAGATTTGTGCTTATTAAAATACAAGTCAATCTGGGAGAAAATACATTTATCTCTCAAAACAAAGGTTTAACAAGATATATATATAGCAAGTCAAAGACAACCCAGATTCTGTAAAATATGAGTCTATTTAAATGATGGACAAGCTACATGATAATCCTCAGAAAATCCAAATTAAAACCATAGCAAGATAGCATTTTACACCTCTGCAGATGAGTGAATATTTTAAAACTGCCACCACTAAACATTGACAAAGATACAGATAACTCAATACATTTCTTTCTTTCCTTTTTTTTTTAAACATACAAACATCTTGGGTAGATTTATGATAGAGAATTGAACTGAATGGGGAAAAAAATCAATGCCCAGAGGCTATATACTGTCAATACATTTCTGAGCGTGATGTTGTAACTACTCTAGAAAATTGTTTGGCAGTTTCCTATTAAACACAACTTGCTGTCATCAGTTAGCAACTCCATTCCTGGAAATTTATGCCAAAGAAATGGCAACCTATGTCCACAGAGACTTTCAAACAAGTTCACAGCAGTTTCATTCATAACACTCTCAAAATGAAAACAACCTAGATTTTCACCCACAGTAAGACACAAGTTAATTTGTATTGGCTCATTATATAGACATTGTTTCCTTTTCTATGAATTTCAAAACTAAAACAAGTAATTACAGTGATAAAAATCACAAATGTAGGTGCCATGGTAGGGGGAGGTGGTGATTATTGAGTGACACAAGGGCATTTGAAGTGAGGAAAATGTTCTGTTATCCTGGAGTTTTGATTACAAAGAGCTACACATTTATCATTCAATTTTTTCTACTGTACACTTGTGGAAACTACATCAACAGAAACAAAAGCATATTTCTCACAAATCCATCTTCCCTTATTATCTACAACCATATCTCACATACTTCCATTGAAAATGGAATGGAACAGCAGTTTCAGCAAATATGTAAAACATGAATTCATACCTTGCAAATCCTTGTGGCAGTTCTCCAAGGCCATACAGTGGATACAGGTATGGGCTTTTGCCATATCTTGCCAAAGACTCACTGTAAAGTTTAATCCTATTAATGGTCTCACAACATGGTTGATCTAAATAACTGAAAAGGAAATGAATATTAGAGCTTCAGTTTTCATTCTTGTGTTCAATTTAAACCCTTGAAGAGATTTCAACTGATTACCTTCATATTTTAATTAAAAGGTTCTAAGACCAATTTACAACTACAACCTCTTCTTTCACAATATAACATGGCTACATATTAGAATTTCCACTTTAAAGAGCTGAGAAATTCAGTGAAAGTGCTAGAAGGGAAATACAAATCTGAAAACCAAAATACTTACTCATCAGTTCTATAAAGTGACAGGGCATGGCCAGTAAAATCTATAACATCTTGGCCCAGGTCAAATTTCTTATAAACATCTCGCATTGCAGTCTTCTGTGGGTCAACGCCCTCGAAAGTTCTAGGATCTTTTTCATCAAAATTGGCAATATACACTAGGAATTTTCTGAAGCGACGCTTTTCAAATAGTCCCATTAAGCCTAAAAAAAAAAATTGTTCAATAAACATACAATAGGACACCGAGGAAAAGAAAAGCATGAAAATGGACTTTCTAGATACAATTTAAAATATGGGACTGTGGATAATATGATTTCTAGTTTCACGACACTTATAGGAGTCTCCACTGATTTTCCAAAAGGTTCATGCACTTTGACCCTAGATGACACTGTCATCTAGTTTTGCACTACATGTGTTCTATAGAAGGCACAACATGTCACTGGTAAAATTACTTCAAAAGAACAAAATTTATGGTACCTCCTAAGCTGTGAATATTATTTACCTATCATTGACCAGTGTCCGGACCCCAATTGCTACCACACTGAGCGCAAAGTGATACTGAAGCTGTTATCTTTGAAAATGAAGTTATTAAATTTTATCTTTAAAACTGCTTCCCATTGAAAATTTTCATATTCTGAGTAAATATAATAAAATTACTTACTAGACGCTAGGGCTTCTGCTTCAGTGGAAGGAACCTTGTAGATTTTTCCTCCCTTATAGACAAAGCTCCCTTCAATCACTTTGAAATCCAGATAGCGAGTGACCTCTGTATAAAGCAGCATTTTAACCAGTTGACCTATAAAAATCATAATTCAAACTAACATAAATCCTAGTAACTTCAAAAATTAGCAGAAATAAAAGTACATTAACTAATGCTAATGACTCTGCAATTTTTTCTTAACGTTGTCTACTAAACCCTAAAAGTCTCCTAAGTCATATTTTAAATGGGAAAATCATAGCACATATCTAGGCCTGGAGCAGTGGCACACGCCTGTTATCCCAGCTATTTGGAAGGTGGAGGCCAGTAATCACTTGACTCCATGAGTTCGAGACTATCCAAGCAACATAGCAAGACCTAGTCTCAAAAAAATAGGCAGGGTAGTGGTGCACCACACCTGTAATCCCAGCTACCTGGGAGACTTAGGCTAGAGAGAGCCCATAGGTTCGGGACTATCCCGGGAAACATAGTGAGACCTAGTCTCAATTTCACAACTTTAAGGCTAATAATTTTATGGACCCATTATGCAATATTTAGATAATACATTAGAATTATGAGGTCCAGAATTATATATCACAAATGAGTTTGGGTTTCTTAAAGTGCCTATTATATCTCAAAGGTAACACACAGGTAAAATTTTTCATCAATTTGCATTTCTCAAAGGCAATTTACATAAAGATAAACACTGATTTGAGGTCAAGAAAAAGCTAGATAAATAACAATATTACCAGCTTGCAAATCTTTGAGATTTTGTGATACTAAAAATTGTAGACTTCTTTTATTTTAAAGCTCACCTAAAAGGATAAATATACTAAGACAGTCAAAAAAAAACCCAAAAAACTCTGAAACACAAAGTATGGGGAGTTTATGTATTAAAGCATATATATGTACAATTATGTTAATTCATCCACAAATTATAGAAAATAGCTGATGCACAAAATTATTATGAAAAGTTCAAATCAGAGTGAAAAAGTTACATGGTAATTACCCATTTTGACAAAGTAAATTTCAATCCTATCTCAAATAGGATAGTAAAACAGATTTAGAAACCAAAATAGGTTCATGTGAAAAATAACTAAAAAAGTATGAGAGTTGTGTTTACACA
Source organism: Uropsilus gracilis (assembly GCA_004024945.1). NCBI lineage: Eukaryota > Metazoa > Chordata > Mammalia > Eulipotyphla > Talpidae > Uropsilus > Uropsilus gracilis. The sequence goes on along the minus strand of PVHY01012724.1, from coordinate 10,636 downwards.
TTTTATCTCAAAAGACTTCAGTCAACTTTTCATATTATAGTCAACTCAAATAAAACCATCTATAAGACAAACTATAGCACAAGAAGGGGGCTGTGAAGGGGTATACACACTTCCTTTCATGGAACAAATATTTAGTTTAGTTTTACAATGTCATCTCAGAAAAAAAATTAGATCAACTTTAACATACTTAGCTCCTATAATTAAAAATAAGAAAATAATTATTTGGAAAATAAAAAAAACCCACAAACCTATAAACTAGAAAATCCATTAATATTATAATTGTTCCTGAAGATCCAGTTATCTAAGACTGTTACCAAATAAATAAGAAAAAGTTATAAATGGCTTACAATTTTTCAATGTATTGTTTCCTCAGAATCAATTACTAAGAAGTCATTTCCTTCCCTCCATCCTTAACTTATTGACTACACACCTCTAATGAAGCATTCATTTTACTCACCTTTCTTTTTGGTTGGCATTCAACAAAACCCATTTCCACATACCTGGAATAATACTCTGTCAGGTTAAGTTTCTGCTTTTAAATCTGATTCAACATACTGTCATAAATTTTAAGTTAGAAGTCTTTACCATTAGCCATAAGGAACTTGGGAATTAAGTCAACATTCCAGTCTCTTCCTCTGCCCATTGATGCTGGTGGTTCTCCTGGTATTTTAAATCTTTTATATAACTAAAACCAAAACAGAAGTTCCCATAATGTAACAAAATTCAACTTTTACCATGCTATGCAACTATTTTTTGATGACATGATTTTGGTAAAATAACTACACTCCATTTCATCAGGTAAAATCCAACCAGGAAATTTCATTTTTAGTCAGAACTTCTAGCAAAGTTCCAACACATTTATAAATTAAACACATTAATAATAATAAAAAACTTAAAATATGTATCCCAGGTTTTTTTTAATTAGCAGAAAATCAAGAACACAATCTGTCAATGTTGCAGATTGGTCAAATGCTGCAGACATATCCCATATTATCTGTACAAACCACCTAACTCATTCTCCCCTAAATAAAAATTAATGAAAGCTTCATTTTGCAAATCAGTTACATAAAGAGTCAAAAATAAATTCTGGAATCTTCAAATCAGAAAATAATTCAAATCAGTTTTAATTAACAGCCGAGGAAAGGCTTGTAAATAAAAAGTTTGCCATTTAAAATGTGAGAATAGTCAACTCATGAACTCCATTGTTATGATAGAACAGAACAAGCAAAGTTGGTCCATATGCAATGAAACCTACAAAATCCTTGCGAAGTAGTCATAAAAAAGGGGGGGGAGAAGAGAGGGGAAGGGAAGAGAGAAAAGGGGGGAGGGGAACAGAAAAAACAATAAAGAAGAAAAAGAAGGAGACAGTAACATATCTTATTGAATACTAGCTAATAAATGTACCTAAGAAAGGAAAGGTATCAAAGTATCACTCCACAGATTAGGTAATATGAGATCACCTCAAACAGAGTCAAAGTTAGCATCATTAATGGTAGAGGCAACCAGACCTTATATGTCTTGTGCTATGATGCAATAGGAAGTGCTCAATGATACTTTCGACTTTTCAAAAGAAAAAAAAAAAGAATGAGAGAATTCTGTTGATTAAAAGAGTGACACCAAAGGCAATACTTGAGCTGGTAAATAAATACACACCAATGGAATTCTTGTGATCACTGAAAAAAACTGGATGTGGTCTGGATATTATTAATATTCTTAAATGTGGTAATAATTTTATGACTCTGTAGAACATTATGCTTAGCAGGGAATGATGAAATATTTAGGTCAAGTATTACAACATAGGTATTACTTCAGTTGTTCGAAATTAGCAACAAACAAGACACAAAACAAATAGAGCAAAATGTTAACTGTTGATTCCAGATGGAAGATTTTTGATCCACTGGCATTATTATTCCTTTCAACTTTTCTGCATACTCAAAAGGAAGAAAATTATTTTTTTATAATTTTATAGTATTAAGAGTTTTTATCAATCATAACTAAAGAAGTAACTGATGGTATGCATGTATCTCCTATAACACACAGTGCAGCTCATATCCATGCATGTGGATTTGTGTGTGTTCTTAAAAAGCACAAGACAGTGGAGTATAGCAAAGAAAACTAAACATTAGAGTCAAATAGCTAGGTTCACAGTTATCTCTATGAACCTAAAAAATAGGGATAAAAATATTTCTTTGAATAACTGGAACAAAATAGGCCTCTCATGAGACAAAACACTAGAATTGTGCCTGTCGTATACTAACTTCATTAAAAGGTAATCCACTACACTCCCTTTCTTACTCTATTAACTTAGAGATCAAATAATTGTTCCAAGTGGCAACAAAGGCTAAAATTTAAACTCCTGTAAGTCTAAAACTTGGAATTTCTGAAAGTCATGATGCTATAATCTCGCTAACAAAATTAAAACCAGCTCTAAGGAGAAAACGTGAGATTCATAAAACACTCAAAGTATGAAAGAACAGTTTATTTCAATACTTACATCTTCCAGAGGTGTTATTGATGCACTTTCTCCTCCATAATATGGATTTCTATCCATGTGAAGAACTTTCTTTCCATTCACTGACATGATACCTGACAGAATACATTCCTACAAGGAAAACATAAGTATCTTCAAAAGAAGGAAAGTACTACAAGCATGCTTCAAACAGACACATTAAAGAAAGCCTGTCATTGAACATTTTCTAATAAAACATGTGCAAAATATGATTAAAATTTAAGGAAACAGACTTAAAGTCACCAGGATTCAAAGTGTGGTCTGTGGACATCTGTGAGACCCAAAGTTAAAAATTATCTCCATAATAAAAAGCATTACTCACCTTTTCCACTGTTCTGACATTTACATAGAGGTATGACACCAGTGTTGTAATGGGCAAAACAAATTAATTCACTAGAGTTCTCAACTCTAGTAGTGATTATAGACATCTGCTACATTAAAGTCTGTTTCAAAAAAAAAATCCAGTTGCACTTAAGACTGTCCTTCATGTAGAACTAAACTTTACCTCTGTCTTTTAATACTGTAAGAGAAAAAAGCAATTCAGGTCAAGGAAAATCTTTTGTACAACTGATTTGTAAGTTCAGCTGGTTACTTTTTTCATGGATCACCACTTGTATTTGAAAGATCTGATCAAAAAACTATGATTACTAAGACAGGTATCTGGCCAACATTTTCTCAAAAATTAGTGACATGGTAAAGGATAGATTTGGACTCCTAGCAGTGAGTATATAATAGGTGTGTTGAGCCTCAGCAATGAATGCCTAACACTTTCATGCTATAATCCAATGTTACCTCAATTTTTAAAATAATAAAAATTATAAGATGTGAAGTAAAATAATACAGTATTCCCCCCCAAAAAAAAAGTTCAAAATTTTTTTGAGACTAGGTCTCGTTTGCCCGTGGAACCACAGGCTCTCATTGCCCGGGGTACCACAGACTCAAGCAATCCCCAGCCTCAGCTTCCCAGGTAGCTGGGATTACAGGCATGCGCCACCACACCCAGCTATTTTTTTGGAACTAGGTCTCCCTACAGACCCCAGGTGGGACTCGAACCACGGTCCCTAGCCCCGGCCGCTTCATAGGCTGAATGAAGCTTACAGGCACGAGCCACCATGCCTGGCTAAGTTCAAAACTTTGAATGAACAAAGTCATGAAATCATGCAGGGATTCAAAATGCAAGAAAATAATGGATTTTGATGTTACAGTGCATGAAATGTGGCTTCAGATTTTAAAATTCTGCCACTTGTATTCTGGTATAAACCAAAAAATCTACACAATATTCTGAAAGACTGAATATTCCCTCCCTTTTCCAGTCACATTTTTATGAGGCCTGACTTTCTGCATATATTTAAGCTAAAATAATGTATCCAAAAACACTGATGACAGAAGCAGATAATACAGCTATCTTTTATGGCAGAGATTAAGTTGTTCAGAAAATGTAGAACAATTACACTCTGCTCTTAATTTTTTGAAAGAGAAAGGAAATTTCATCTCTTAAATCCTTAGTGTTTCTTAATCTCATTCCCTTTCAAGTCTGACTTTAAAACATTCGTTTAAAAAATTCATATATTTCAAATTTTCTTCTATAATATGTCCATATTCATTTTAGTATTTTTAAATGCTTTAAATTCCTATCAGTCTCAATTTTTACTTTAAGAGGGTATATAATTTCTTATTTAGATCAAAAATTAACCATTCCTCAAACTCCACTCTCATGACTTCCTACAGAGCAAAGATTTGTTTTTGAACTCTGAATAAATGGAAATACGCAGTATATACTTCATTTATACATACTGGTCCCATAGTCACTAATGCAGTGAATAGAAAGCCCTTTGTCTACAGAACTCTTAACATAGCAACAATGGCAAGGATTTTCAAAGAGCAATTCTAAGAGGCAATTTATAGTTCAAGATTTTAAAACCAAATACAGACTCATCTTTGAAATCACAAGATTTAAGAGTAAGGTGGAAAATTATGTCTGGGGCATATAGCAATTTTTTAAAGATACAATACTGAACATAATCTGGCTGGACATCACTAAAGTGTACATTCCCATCCATAACTCCTCCCTAGAATTGTGTAGAGCAAAACAAAAATAATTCTGGGAAGCACAAATAGCTCTTGGACTAGTCCCCTTAACTTTAGATACTATTTCTAAGATTCATGAGTTTACAGTCAAGCCCAAAGTTAACTATAAATAGCATACTAGATTGTGAGAGGCTATTACACATGCAAGAAAAGTGAATGTTAACAGTCTAACAACATAGTAACAACATAGTAGAAGGCGGGGAGTGGGAAGAAAAGCAAAGCAACAAAGAACTCAATGTTCAGCTGACTGAGACTCTGGCAAGGGTAGTTCCTACAAAGCTTACTCGAATGCAGTGGATTCATTACAGCACAGAACAATAATTAATCCTCAGGATGTGAAATCTTAGGTTATCAGGAAAATTAAGTTCCTCAGCATATTAAATAAGTTGGGATACCATCTGGAAAGGCTTTTATACAAGATGTGTGGTTCTCTAAAGGGTAACACTCAATTCCCTAGAAAATCCAATTACATGAAATATACCCACTTCTCAACAAAGAAGATTTTGTGCTTATTTATTTGTTTACCAAATTGCTTTATGTCTTCCGCATTGAAGTAAATATTTTATTTTTTGAAGACTAGGTGTTGCTACTTTTGCCCATGGAACCGCAGGCTCACATTGCCTAGGGTGCCATGGACTCAAGCATTCCCCAACCTCAGTTTCCCAGGTAGCTGGGATTACAGGCGTGCGACACCATGCCCAGCTATTTTCGGGGACTAGGTCTCACTGTGTTACCCTGTGTGGGACTCAAACCACGATCCCTAGCCCCGGCCGCTTCATAGGCTGAAGCTTACAGGCCCAAGCCACCATGCCCGGCTTGAAGTAAATATTTTAAACATAACCTTATTTTAGATGTAATATCTGACAAAATGACAACCCTAGGCAACAAAGAGAAACTAATACTAATATTTTCTTTTAAAAGTAACAAGTTAATAGCACTAAAAGCAATTGATATACTGACATCATGTAATATTTGGTACCATAAATGATGCCATATGCCTGCTTTGAGGTTTCTAAGTATCAAAGACACTAAAATATTTATAAACCAAAATCAAGAAAATTAAATGGTATGTTCTCATGCCAAATACCTAAAGTGTCTAACTGACAATTTTTAACTGGTATCTTAATTTAAGTAATCTAAGTCCTTGTATCACTAAAAATGATGCACAAGATTTAAAACTATCAAAACCACAGTATCACTACTACTGTCAATGATGGTGATTGCTATGAATTGTTAAAATTCTCCAAGAACATCTCACAAAGCAATCTAGGCAGAATGGTAAGAATTAAAAGTTATCACAACTATGAAATAACAGAAGAAATTGGTCTGATTTCTAGTTATGCAATCATTATTTATACAAAAGGTAACTCACAAATAAAAATCAAAAGTACATTTTGTTAACCTGGTTATTATACTCTAAGTCTGCCATTTTTGGTACAAAATGATGCTTCTAAACTAATGTATGTAGAACCCTGTATGATGATGAATTTGCACTCCTTTGTCTACTTTCAACTTAGCCTATTCAAGAGCAAATCTGAAAGGTCAGCAGTGACCAGAGAAAAAACAGGGGAAGCAACAATACCCTTTCCCCATTGGGCAAAAGCCACCACTAAACTCTGTCAGAATCCCAATTAAGCATTTCAAAAATAGTAAAAATTAACAAAAAAACAAAAAAAACACCTGCAGTAGTAGCTGGGCCGATTCATTTGGGCAGCCAAGAAGAGTCTTCCAACTTACCAGCAAATAGAAACCTAACTGAATTCTGACTTAAAAATAAGCAAATAGCTTTCTGAGTACTCTCATCTACTTGATACTACTTTCTATCGAGTCACATATCTTTTTCTGGACTGCTCAAACATAAAGAAGCTTTTATAAATGAATATGCTCCAAAATTCACAATAATTCACTATAAAGAGAAAAGTGGCCAGAAAAGTCCTATTCTAATTCTTAACTTACAACTAAAAAAAAAAAAAAAGTCAAATCAAAGTCCAAAGTTTTCCTCTTGTATAGAGAAATCTAAAATAGTTATTTTGGATTGGTGTTACCTGCAAAAAGTATTAATTTGATCCCAAGAGAACACAATTCAACAAATCTGAAGTGATGGTTTACATTACGAGACTGAACTTTGAGGTCAGGTTATACAGAAGACACAAGATTTATATCAGTGTTCATCTTTTTCGACAGGTAGCCCAAAGTTAAAATTTCAAGTATCAAAAAAAAAAAAGTTGATAACATGATACTCTTCAAATGTAATTCATTTGCAATGAGATCTCACTTTCTTTTAAAAAAGCACAGAGAATTAATCATCAAGTACAATACCTGCCTACATTATCCACAGAGTATTATTTAAAGATCTCTTTAAGAGACAGGTACCCAGAAAAATAATTTGCCATGATATTAGGAACACCATGCATTCACATTATGACTGCATTCTTCATGCAGTTATTGATTTATTTCCCAATCCCTGAAGAGCGTAGAGCAGAGAACCTAGCTTACAACAAATGCATCGCCGGACCCATTTCTTAGAGGAAAGCAAGAGCCAATGAAGGGAAGGAACAGATCAAACAAAAGAAAATGACGGGGAAAGTCAAGGGAGGAAGTATTTGACGGACAGATGAGAAAAACTCACTTCCAGTTTTACAGATATCGGTTCAATTTTGCGGGAGGGTGGCTAAAATATATGGGCGATGCTTCTCATCTGGAGTGACGAGGGAAATCAAAAACGAGTTTTCCTATTTACCCCCCCCTTCATCTTAAATTAATTCAACTCTAGCAATTACAAAACAGAGATTGTCCACTAACTTATCACCGGAATTTCTGCCTACCTTCGGCAGCCAAAACTGACATCAGTGGCTCTCGGATAAATAGGAAATGCTACTCTAAGTAGCTTCCACCCTCCCCCATTCCGGATTGCCTTGGGCCTCTGGGTTCCCAAAGACCACAGGCCTTCGATCCTTATGGAAGTGCAGAGCGGCCAGGCTTCAAAAAAAAAAAAAAATTTTTTTTTTCCATTTCCGTAGCAGCGTGAAACTCTCATTTCCCATTTACTTTTATTTGATCGCCTAGTCAGCTACTTGAGCCGCCTTCCATCTCCCGGTGCTTCCTGCCACATTTACAGACCGCCCCTTCCAACGCCGACCGAACTGCGCCGCGGCGAGCCTGAGCTCGCCGGACACCGCCGCAGGCCCAGCCTCCGGGAAACGCGCCCACCCCATTCAGCCCCACACCCGCGCCCACTCCCCGCCCGAAAACGGGACCCGGAACCGCGACGAAACGGTCTCCACCAGGAGACGCTCTGAAGCGCAGGGCCAGGGCACCCGCCCGCACCTCAGCAGCCGAGTCGGTGGGCCTCGACCTCACGAGGCGCCGGGGAGCAAAGGGTGGACCGGGAGGAGGAGCGAGAGGGGAGGGAACCCACGGATCAACCCCCCCAGCCCCAGTCCCTCCACCCCACCCTCCCCGGAACCCCCCCAGCCCCCGGCCGCCACGGCCGCCGCCCGGAACTCACCGTCAGGCCGGTGCCCAGCACAATCACGTCGTACTCCTCATTCATGGCGGGCAGGGCAAGCACCGAAGCCCAAAGAAGAAAGAGAAAGACCAGGGGTTCTAGTGGCCAGGAGTTAGACGGCCACCCTGAGAAGGCGGAGGGCGCGCTGAGGCTGGTCTCCGGCCCTGAGGGAAAAGGAAGCCAGGAGGAGAGGTAAAACTAAGCTGCAGAGGGAGGCCGGGCGCCACCTCAGACGGAAAAAGAAGAGCGGGGCAGGGAGGGGAGGAAGGGCAGGGAGTGAAGGGAGAGGCGGGCGGCGACCCGGGCCTCCGCAGGGGGCGGGGCTTGGAGAAGGCGCTCGGAGGGTCGTCGATCACGCCTTTCACGCACTCTCATTGGTTCCGTCCCCTACACCGCCCCAAGTTCTTCCTTGCTCAATTATCGCGAGAAGAAGGAGGCTTGTGTCCATCTTAAGTTCCGGCTCCCTGCCGGGGTTGCTGCCACGGTGGTTGGGGCGGAGACGGCGCAGTGCCCTGGAGGGTCGGGGAGGAAGCGTCACGGTGGCCGGAGAGCTGCTGTCAAGTTTGTTACTCCCGTCGCCGAACGGGAGCCGATGTCACTGTACCCTGCCGCTGGCCTTGGACTTTGAAGCCTGTGCGGCCACGTGGATCAGAACGGCTGGCGGCGGGTGCCGACGGGGTGCGGCGCTGGGATCGCTGCTGCAGCCTCTAGGCCCGCACACCCTCCCTCCGACGCGCGAGCTTACGTAAAGTGGCCTCACCCTCCTCGCCCCGCTGTTGCCGGAGGACTGGCCAGCCGGCTGGTCTCGTGGGGGCCACTCATCCCCTCTGCAGTGCCCGGTTTTGTTATTTGCAACTTGTTTTGTTTTTCTTTTTAGGTTTTTTCTCTTTTCCTGTGTCCCTTTTCTGATGAGGAAGTACTAACACAAGTTCAGAAATCACATGGTTTATCATAGTCTCTGCCCTGCCGTTTTTGTTTGGTGGAGCCTTAGGAATTGAGAAGATGGGGGGCGGGGGGACATAACCTTTTTTAAAAGTAATTTCGGGGCAAAAGATGGCGGCGCCTGACAGTTTCCGGGCTTTGCGGGCAAGTGTGATGGCTCAGTACCTCTGTGGTCGGGGCATTAGGCAAACTTGTGAGGCCACCTGTTCAGATACATGGTGTCTATGGTCGCTGTACCACTGCTTTTTATTCTGTTTCATCTAAACAATAAACGGGAACAAGTAGAAAAGGAGTCAAGTATCAGAACTCTTGAAGGAAGCCAAAATGGCTACTTGTATTGTGAACCCCCGCGTGAAACATGTTATTAAAGTGGAAAATTTAAATGGTATGACAGCTAAAAAGAGGTTTTTCTCTCCTCACGTCCAACCTTATTTATTTGCTGTCTGAAAGGGATTCTCTGAATAATGCCCCTGTAATCTTTTCTCTGGTGGTGATGAGTGTCTACCGTGGAGAATTGCCCTGCACGTTATCACTACATCTCCTTTAGGTGAAGCCCCTTTTCCTCAATTGAAAACAGCCTCTTAAGAGCTTCCTAAGTAAAAACCAGTATTGACATTAGAAGTTACGACAGTATCGATGGTGGAATGATTGTCTATAATGGGGAGAAATACAGCATTTTTGTAAAAATCAAGAGTAAGACTAAGGAAGGCTATTCAAGAGATCTGAAAGTGTCAGTTTCATGTCATTGTCAATTGTAAACTTGTAACAACAATAAAAATGTTTCCTGAATAGAAAAAGAAAGTAACAACATTTAAAATCAAAGAAGAAGACCAGATTTGATTTGGATGCTGGTTTGCACCTACTGAGAATTATAGGTTAAACCTTAAAAAAATCGTAGCTGACCAGAATATGAAAACGTTTAGGCCACCATTGTAGATAAAACATCATTGTTTGCTTTTTTCTAACCTCCCCCAACACTTCTTAGGATTCTCTTTGGAATCTTAAGCTCTGGGTGCTAACAGGGTTAAGCCAAAGGCTAGTATTCTTCAAAGAGAACAGATCCTGTAGAAGTCTTCTAGACAAGTGATTTTCCTAAGGATCCTGTCAACTAGTATTTTCAACCCATGTGGTCTGCATACTCAGCAGACAAGAGTTGCTGTTTCCTTCAAGATTTTCTCTCAAATATAGCTGGATAAGAGCTATTCAACATACATTTTGGCAGCCTGACTTCCTTTTTAAATAATTAAGAATCAGGAAAGACTGTAACCATTTTTACAATGATTCACCATCCCATAAAGAGTTTAAGAAAGCATGTTATATTAGACAATGGAGCATTTTTTTTCACATAAAGTTTTATTAATCTTTGATGAAAATCTGCACCATCACCAGAGATACGGATAAAGTCATGGAAGAATCTTTACTCCTTTTTACCAGCACCACCATTGGCCTTTGCAGTCCCCCTGACTTTCTTCATTGTGTTCTTGCGTTCCTTTCACTGTTTTCTTGAGGTCTTTTTCTTCCCATTACAGATCATGTCTTGCAGGTCTTTCTTTGGGTTCATTTTTCTTTTCTTTTTAATTTTTTTTTTT